>PNEQ01102523.1:0-24661 GCA_003012365.1 Medauroidea extradentata | reverse complement strand
GGAAAACTACTGTGTTTTGTTTCGTCTCATCATTTGTGTCGTTTGTTGTTTTTCTGTTTGTGCCCGACATATTTGTGTTTTGTTTAGTCTCATCGTTGTTTTGTTGTATTTCTGTTTGTGTTTTTGTCTCGTCTCATCGTTGTGTCGCATGTCAACTTAGCTATTTTCATTTTCTTGTTATTTCTTTTATTTTCTGTTTGTTCCTTGTTTTTATCTGACCAGATTCCAGTTTTGGAATTTCATGTTGTGTATGTATCCTGATGACTAAAGCATACTCTGCTTATTTATGTTTTCTTGTATTATTTTTTTTAGTTTCCTTTTGACAGTCATATATTTCGCAATGGAGTATGTCCAAGTAAATAAATCTAGTCATGCACTCCCATTGCACAGTTCTTTCAAAGGTTCTAAAATATTGTAAGTCCAGATTTTCCAAGTTTACATTCCAGGTGAGTTTGGTGCTAATTTTCATGGCACTTATAGTGTTAGAACCTTATAAGTCTACGGTACGTCAGCATTCTTCTACGATCAAATAAAAAAAAAATCTTGTATCCATGGTGTGGTATGACTACAAAAGTTGTTTTTTTTTTCCTTCTCTCCTCTAAGAAATGGACTTGCGTGGTTTTAGAAATAAGCCGACGACATGTTTGTTTCAGTGCCTCGCGTACACATCCACAGCCCTGCTTCATGCTCGGTGATGGGATGTTTTGACAAACACGCATGCAAGGCTTACACCTGCAAATCACATACGTGTGTTGTTGCGGTAACTTTGTCCTGACTACGTTGCCTGTATCCATGAAGCAGCACTGTAGATGTGTAGGCAAGACACTGAAACCAACTGGTGTCAAATTCTTTACACGAACATCAGAGGTCCCTCCACTGTCTTGAACTCGTATACGAAATAAGTGCACGAATTGAGCACCGTTGGTCGTCAAAATGGCGGCTATTCGAATGTATATCTCGTCTCATAAAACATGAGCTTGTGTGACAACTAGCGTATTTAAACAGTTGATCAGCATGATATAAGAATCAATTGTTACTTCATTAAATGTTGACAGTTCTGATAGCACTAAATACGAGAGACCTGAAAAATTCATGTTTTCATTTGGACCCAAGCTAGAATTTCAACAACTGTAAGTTTGTGTCACTTTCGCAATTGGCCTTTGACTTATTTGTCACATCCTGGAAGTCTCTGAGCCAAACAAAAATGTAACTAATACAGACCATATCACATTAACAGCAAGCAGCTAATGATCGTCTGCTGTCTGCTTCAGTTCATAAATATTCTTGCAGGCTAGCCTACATGTCAGTCAACCCGCGAATTTTCCCTGTCTGTACTAACTACTTATGTGTCGTACATGTTTCAAAGCCAACATTTCTGGTTTTAGAATAAACATGAGATATCGGTTCCAACGTATGCACAATAATAACATTTGTCTTGACTAGTGAATATCATTACATAGTCACAGAATATTTAGGCATACAGAAGTGAAACAGCAGGTAGGACAGCGAAATGGCTTCCCTGGCCAGGAAGATGGCGGAGACACCTACCGCCAATCAGCGTAAGGCGGCTACCCTGCTAGCCGGCAGTCAGGCCAATAGGAAACCTGCCGTAACATGCAGGAGCCAAACATACACGGGGCTGATATCAGCAACCTCGGGCAGCCAATAAGCGGCCAAGTTCGCCCGTATCAAACGAGCCGCCACGCCATTTCACGTCTGTATTACTATTTAGTCTGTGACATAGTGTTAACAGTAATTGGCCAAACAACTGTCAAGATGTACGTGCCTATAGGTGGTTCGCGAAAAAGTGGGTTCTTTTGGCAACCCTCTTGCCTAGAACAATGTTTAACAAATATTATTTTTTTGTAAGTTCAAACGTAATCTTATGAGTACAGTACGGTGCACTTTGATTGTTACACAGGTAGAGACCGGAAAAATTCGTGGTTTCACTGACCATTTTTTTTGTCTATTCTCCAATAATATTTGTGTGCTCAAGCAGACAGCAGCTACTCATTGCCTACAGTTTGACACACGTGACACAACATGATTGAGTCTGTGTTAAGTTGCTTCTCTGTCATTGGCTCAGCGTCCTCCAGAAGCTGTAAAATAAGTCACTGACGAATTGCGAAAGAGACACAAGTTTACAGTTATTTGAAATATGGCTTGCGGCCAAAACAAAACGCGAATTTTTCAGGTCCCTACACATAGGTTGCTTCGTTTATACGAAAAGGTATGCCGGAAAGTATAAATTATCTGAGAGGAAAAAAGTAACTAGGGCTTCAAAAGTGCTCACTTTATGTGCTGGAGTTATCCGAAGCAAGAATGTATATATTTCTTAGCAGGGACTGAGCACGCGTATCTGGCAACAGCGCGCGCGGCGCCGCCTGGCGGCCACCTGCAACTACAGCACATCTCGCGGCGGTCGTAACTGCCAGCCTGCACGTGTCGGTCGTAAAACACGGCGGGAACTGAGCAGGCAGAGATACTGAGGTGTCTGCGATACTCGTCAAGGTGGCAGCCCTGGTCAATTTACGTTTCGGGAGCGTAAAAGTAATTCTTTGCTCGGTACTGGCAGTTAAGGTTTAGTTTAAGTACATTTTGGTAATTTTAAATGCCGAAAAACACTGCTTGCTTAATATAAGTATTTTTTTACGTTAGGGATCTAAATAAAATGTTAATGTAGTTCACTAGCCTAATAAAACCGTCCCTCGACTAAGCGAACGTCATTTTTTGGCATTTAAACTAACATAAAATATTCTAAACTGTCACAGAGGCCGTGGAAAGTAGGTGATGAGATCTGCACAAAACCGGGCACGTGAGGGGTGGTGGCTCGAATCCTAGCGAAGTTCCACGATCAGAGCCGAACAAAAAACCGCATTTATGTTCCCGAGACGAAAGTCGTGTGACGTGTATTCGGCCGGCCGCTGACAACAGCTGCAGCGCGCTCTCAAAGAAGTTGCCTTGCACGTGTGAATTAATAGAAACGCTGCTGCTCGGTAGCTTCAAAGATGCGCGCGCCAAGAATACCAACAATCGAACTTCTAGCGTAAGATGATAATATAAATGTCTGTTGTTTTACATTCCATTTTAGGTTTAAAAAAAAATTTAACTAAATTGGTTCTGTGTTATAGTTTTTACGAAATCCGCGTGGCGAGAAGATTTATTTGGTTTATATGCCTTACGTGCACATCTGCAGCTCTCCTTCATGGTCAGAGATTGGATGTTTTAACCCATTTGCCTTGGGGGTTTTACTGGCAAATCACAATTGTATGGTATCACAATAAACTTATTCTAATTGGTGCGGTAAAATAAGAGGCATGTCTGGGCTAAGTCACGTTGCCAATAGCTGTGAAGCAGAGTGGTCGATGTGCATGTAAGGCATTAAAACAAAATGATGCAAACATATTTTCGTGGATAACTCGTGACCATAACGACAGGATTACTGTCAAAAGCGGCGTCTAAATCATTTCCCGAAGATAAGTATTTCTAGAACAATGATTTTACAGACGATGTATAGCTAGCGACTCCTCGTCAGTGTTGCAAGATTGGGAGAAAAGTAGCCAATTGGGCGACTTATGTTCGTTTGTAATTGTAAAGGTAAGGTTAATTCTACTACAGGTTAGAAAGAAATTGTGATTTCTTATGGGAGAGTTTGGCACAGGCAAAATTTCTGCCGCTAGTTTCGCTGCAATCGCTTGTGAATTAGAAATATATGAAACTGTTGTAAAATTAATTTTAAATAGACTTGGAAGTGATAGAAGTCAATTAATTTAATTTTAAAGAGAAAATAAACAAATTTCGCGTTTTGGATTATGAACTTTATGTAACTTAAAATTCAGGAAAACTCTGTGATTGGCCAGTTTGCTCCCATTACCGATACCAGCGCTCAATTTTCTCTGCGCCAAACTTTTAACATAGATCTTTCTAAACTTTAGTAGAATTAACTGTAGTAAAGGTCACTGAAACCTTTAGAGCTATTAAAAATGGCGAATTCAATACTGGCGCTGTAAATAATTCAATTAGATACAATTACAATAAATTTTTGTACTGTGTTGATTACATTGTTATTGTGCCAGTATGAAACTGATGTAAAATTTCAATTGGGCTATCTTATCCAGTTTGTTTTCTACTTTTGGTTCCATATTGTGCTACTGTCCATCACACACATCTGGCAACACTGCTCGTCTTTAAAACGTACATAATTTTCGTAGGTGATGGTGCATGCCTCTGAATGGGAAGCCAGCCATGCGCACGGGTGCGTCTTGCCACACATCTGCTCCAATTCCTCCGTCCCGTGCGCTGCCCAGGGCACTTGAAGGTCTTCGAACGTTTTTAAACTCGCTGCTGCAAGCCTTGCTCACAGCCACGCCTCCCCTGAATGTATTATACACCGCTACAAATAATTTCAGAAATATTTTAGCACTTCGACGTGAATATAGTTGCGGCAAAGATAATTTGCTTTAAAATGTACAGTAAAGGTAACAAACAAATTGTTTACTATAGTAACTTTCATGATAAATTTAGACTTAGTTTTTTTTTAAGACAAACTTTGTTTTACGAATTATTATATTTGTTAAAAAATATTAAATTTTTTCAAAAAAAAAACCTTTCTGAAGAAAAAAGTACAACCAATTATATTTTTAAAATTTTGTTTTAATTGTTAAACCAGATTTCTTTACTGCAAAGTAAACAACCTCAAATAAAAGTATGTTTTTGATCTGTTGAGGGGGGGGGGACTTTACATTGGAAAAACGTGTTATATTTGGTCTCTTGTGGAACCTTCCAGGGTTTATCGGTAAATATTTTATACTGTTTGCAGATGAGCGGTCGTATCACGAGACCTGCAACTTTCAACACAGCGTTCTATCACGAGAACTGGTTAGATTCGAAATGCGTAGAATAAATCTTATCCAATTGCAACTTCTAAAAACACACATACACATGTCGATACGTACACATCAGTGTTATGATTTTTTTTATTTAATAACGAAAAAACTTTGAACTCGTGAAATGACATCCTTCCAACTTTGTCCCAAACATATCCTTATTTGCGAATTGGAAGAACGCCTCTCATCATTCAGCCTGTTTATTTAGTTAAAGAAACTTTTTTCGTGTAAGGACAATCGTCTTAAAATATTTCAAACTCTGCAAGGTACAAAAATAAATTGAGTATTTTGTTCTTCCCACCCGTGTCGTATTGTGGTATTTCCCTAACAATTACCAAGTCTAGATGACAGTGGAATAAAAACATCAGCTGAGATAAATGCAAAAATGTTGATTGATAAATTAATACTACCACCATTTTCCCAAGTATAACCAGATATTTTGCTACAGTTTGTAAAATATCCTAATGGTTTTGCGGGGAGCTTAGTACGAACGAACGAAATTAGATCATGCAAATGACGTGCATGATACAGGATGACCACGAGGAGCATTGTCATTATGAAACGGACTGTACAGAACGAAGCGGAAACATGGAAGGGGGAGAGCAAGGGCAGTCACTGTGTAACTCATAAAATGCCATTTCAGTAGGAATGGAGCAGTGGTCGGTTGAACACAGCATGTTTGGTACGACGCAGGGAACTGGAGCTTATCAGAGTGGAGACTCTGGAACTAGTGTGGTGGAGCTTCCTGAACAGAATAGAACATTACATCAGGGAAGACGAAGTCACCTTCCTGATATGATCTTCGCCTCTTAAGGCGGCTGCCTACCCCACGCCTCAAATGCGTTACAGTGTGTTCGTAAACAGGTTTTTTCTACGAAAATATGCCACGTGTACCCGTTTTGCCAACGTACGAAAAGAAAACACACTTCAGACAAGGTCGGAACCTCATTGTTAAGACGCCACGCTATTTAAAACACTGTTTCTAAGTCCTTCAACGTGGCGAAAACCGGCATTTTCAGACTTCCGTACTTCAAAATGTACTAACCGAATGTATGTAAAACTCGGGTTGCGACCTGCACTGAACTTAGTTGCAGACTTTCAAACAATAAAACTATATAGTCACCGCTTGATGTCCCATAGTAAAAACCGTTCGGCGGGAACCTTGCACGTTAGTTCGGCACTTGGCTCGTTGAGGCGACGCGGCATTTAATGCCCGCTTCAAGGTCGACCTTACTGCTCCGTCGCTTTTGAGCCTCTCACGCGCGGGTAGGCGGCGCCCTTAAACGTAATGGCATCCCTCTACGAACACTGTCACGCGCGTTATACCACTGTCATGAGTACACTCTCCTTTATATAGCACATTCATAATGCCAATACTCCTCGTGGTCATCCTGTATATGCATACTAAATAACGTGTTCGTTGTTACTCAAATTGTGTGAGTCAAACTTATATTTACTTGCATTCAAATAATTGTTCAAAGACAGAATTCTTCATCTTCATTGATATGCTGCTGAATACCATGCTCTCTTGTTTCTGCTATTTAAAACATGACATTAAACGGTTCCGACTAAAAAAGTCAATTAACCAGAATTCTGTTAATTACGTAATTAGTTAAAACCATAGTACTTATTGACTTGAAAACATCAGCAACATGGAGAAGACGATATTAAACAAAACTACCAAACTAATTTTTGATATCTGCTCTCGTTTAGGTGTAAAAAATTAATATCGCTAAAAAGTGGAAACTAGAGAGGGTCTTAATTCTCTCTCTCGCTCTCTATCTCCATTTTTCTACTGTCTTCTTCTGTCTGTCTCTCTATCTCTCTCTAAGGCAGTCTCAGCACATAAGCATATGTTTATTATCCACACTTTGCTATAAATCGTACAGAAAAAAAATCAATGGGTGACAAGGCCTTAATAAAAGTCATCTTCGCTTAATTAAGTGAGGCAGTCAATCTTATAACATCGTCATTTTTCGTTTGCCCCAATTTTAATAGTCGTAACCAGCTGCCAGCCACTTTTTCAACAAAAATACGCCTCATGTTTCTTTCAGTGCTACCAAAATGTTCAAACATGAGGGTATAAAATACTATGATTACAAAAGCTGATATTCCTATATTTCATTTCCATAGAAAACTGTCAAAATAATTTGAGGCAAAAAATGCCGTGGTCATAATGCCGCAAATGAAATTTTAATTAAAATGCTGATGATGGAAACCTACTCTTTATTTTTTAAAGAGTACATAAGCAATGTGTAAGTGGAATGCATATCTAGGCATCGGATTGTAATATACGCTGGCCGCACAACTGTTAGTAACATACTTATTGACATAAACTCTAGTGAAACTTGTAATTCAAATATAAGAATTACGTTTTTAAAAAATGTCACAACGGGAGGGATTTCGGGTTGGGTTTCCTGATAAGAATGGATTTTTGTACGTGCAGAGTTGGATTTAATTCAAAGTACAGTACTTACGTCCAAACTTCCCGCCTCGTCATTATAAATAATATGTCTTATAGTCTTGGAGGTTAATCCAAAGTTCGGTGAAAATATAAAATTTTCCGGTGTGTTAAAAATAATAAACTACCCGCATTTCCCGCGACTTTATTTGCGTGTTTTTCAGTAAAAGCGTATCTTTGAGTTGTGGAACAGTTCAGTCTAAGTACTCAGAATTATCTTAAATAATTCGTAAAATTGTGTATTTCTATTTATTAATAGAAGGAAAGGGAACTCTCAAGGAACGTCTACAAAAATTAACACTATTTCATACAAATGGAAAATTTCGATTCTTCCCCATTTCGACGCCCTGAAACGCCTTCGGGCTTTTCTGCCATTACTTTTCGGGCGAGCTCTCCCGGTTTTGCACCACGCGGCGCGGCGGTGACATTTCGCAATGTGTTATTTTGTCGCGTGACGCGAATAGAGAAGCAGTTTGCCGTCAGCCCAACAGCATCATCTTGCGAAATTTCGGCGAGCTCCCGTGTTGCCAACTTACTAAATTCCTAGGTTCCTTATCCAACATGCTTTTCGGACAGGCTGTCTCGTGGCCATTTTTTTGGGATCCAAGGAAGTAAGCTTCCATAGTTGATAAGAATCAAACCAGAAACACATCTACGCGTGCACACACACACACACACGATTGTGTAATACATTTAAATATTTTGAATTTGACAACGTTACCTTATTTTTAGAGGCACGACTATTTCCCGTATTGATTCTAGGTCAGGTTGAACGTCAATAACGTATACTTCACTCCTCCTGTGATTAGACGAGAGCGATTTTAACACACAATTGACTACTGCAAGCCAGTTATAAATAAGGAAACAAGTCGTGGAGATATCACGTGCTACATGTTTGTACTGTTAGAAGCCAATGAATATTCGGCTTCAGCCGGTACACGTATAGAACTGAGAAGTCTAGGCTGTTGCCAGATGAATACGCGAAATACTCGTGCCTTTACTTATTTTATTTTTTTAAATAAATTTACGATTTGTAAACTAACGTAAATTTATTTTTTCAGGAACATAATTTTTAACTAATGTACAATACCGGAACCTTACCCCGCATTAATTAATTACACGCATCCTTCTCTTGAATTCTTGAATTAGCACAACATAATTCCTAGAGAGATGCAAAATTCTCGTAAATGTTTGATGACAGACTAGACTCCGTTTATCTGCACGAACTCGAGCCCAATCTGTGATTTCATTTCCCACCAGTGTTTATGCTATGTCATTTATGTATGTGCCGTTTAACGTACGACTGTGGTCACTCTACCGTGGAACTTTGAATTACTATTGGCTCAAAGTATTTCCCTCTACAATCCACGACATCGTCGGCCAGTGGAAGAAGTCGAGCGAACAAACAACAGCTTGCAGTCTAGACTGTTGTTAAAAAATAAAACACGAAATTTACGGGTCTTTAATAATTACATAAAATTTACGAAAATAAAAAAAAATTTAGATTTTAAATATCCCTCGAATTTTAATACAAACAAAGAACGCTCAGCAATAATTAAGAACAAAATAAGCATAGAATCGTAAAATAGTAATGTTTCAATACAGTGTCACTGTCAGTAATCCCTCTGGCTCACCTGACTCTCCAATTACGACGTGAAAATGAATAATTTCAGTATAAGAGATAACACTTCTTATGGGCAACTTTTTTAAACAAAGGTTATCCCCTGGGATATATTTCACTATCCTCTTAGGATAAAAATGAGATCACTTGTATTCTTGTTATCGCTATTCATATAGAGACAAGACATCATGATTCAGATTTGAGTGTTGTAATTGTCGCTGTTGCTTATATCTTCAGAGGAATGTGTTGAAATCACCTTCCAACGTAAATAAATGTTCCTAAATATTATCAGAAGTTTTTTATTCATACACAATACGATAAATTCGTCATGCTTTAACCTATAAATATATACATGTTGAGTGCTGTTGTTATACAACAAGCCTGGTAACTTCTGTATTTGTTTGACTGTTTACTAAAACAGCGTTGTTCTCTCTACCACGAGTGATTTCTGCATAAACACACACCATGTAAATGGGTGTCTACTTAACATAAGTCAGAATTATCTAAAATTCAGATTTACTATGAGAGACAATGTAATTAGTAACGGGTAATTAGAGATGACGGTATATCGCGAAAAATTGTTGTGCCAACATACCCTTGAAAACACTGTGGTTTCTTGCTACATGTATGATCGGGTGTTATACGTCTGACACAACTTAGTTGTCTGCAGACTAATAGTAGGCATAAAATATAACAATAGCGGGATTCTTATTGGCTCATTTAAATTGGGCAACAGCTATACGTACAAGCTGAAGCCAGTAATCTTTTCATAAGCTGAACGTGCGTTGAAACCCATCAGCAAACAGTTAAGTTTTCCCGCGATAAACCATTATCTCTACGGATAGCTAAAGATGATTTAATATCTAGGGCTGTGAACTTTTCGCGAAAAGAATTTAGCCCCAGTTTGCTTCAGTGTTTCATGTGCTCGTCTGCATTTCTGTTTAATTGTCAGTGATGTGATGTTATAAACTGTCGCATGTCTTGAGGTTCTACCCACAAATCTAAGATGTGTGGTGTTGCAGTAATCCTACTGTGATTGGCAGAGTCAAATGACAGACGTCACTTCTGCCAGTAACCACAAAGCGTAGTTGCAGATGTGAACGTAAGGCACTGAAACTAATTGGGGCAAATTTATTTTCGCGAAAAGTCCATGGCTCTATTGACGCGGTCTACCGCAATTTTCATCATCATTATTTAATTTTTTATTTGTACCAGATACTTTTTTTTTATTTTAGACACAAATGTGACTAAATTTGGCTCTTATGAAATTTTTTTACCACTCATAGTTTTCGCGTAATGGCTTGTTAAAGTCATGTTTTGCATGTTTCCGATTTAACGACTACACTAAAACCAACTGATATATCAAACTCAAAAAAATCTCAGTGGATAAATACATTGCAGGCTATGATGACATGCTAATAAAATTAAAGAATAAAAATAATTTGTATTTAAAAGAAATTACTGAATTTTTAAAATTTTAATTTTTAATTTCAGCATTTTTTAAATTCTAATAATTTTTATTCTTTAATTTTATGAGCATGTCATTGTAGCCTGCAATATAATTATCAACTGTGATTTTTTCCAGTTTGGTATGTCAGATGATTTTAGTGTAGTCGTTAAAACGGAAACATAAAAATTATGAATTTAACAAGCCATTATGCGAAAACTATGAGAGATTAAAAAATTTCATTAGAGCCAAATTTAGTCACATTTTGTGTCTAAAATAAGAAAAAAAAATATCTGGTACAAATAAAAAATAAAATGATCGTGATGAAAACTGCGGTAGACCGCGCCCTTAATATCGTATGATGAGGGTACCCGTGAGTCAGGGTGGCACACCCCGAGCTGTAGACTTACAACTTGACGCCCGAAGACATCTGCTTCTCCCGGAGAATGACATGAGATGAGGTCCTTGGTGAGGCGCCGGAATGAGAAGGGTGGAGGAAATGGGATATCCCCGAGAAAACTCGCCGATCAGCGACGCGTAACTGACAAACTGAGCGTTTTTGAAACCATTGTTCAAATTTTACTTTGTCAATCTTCTGAGTATCCTTCCACCATACGTACAAAATTAACGTTACCGACGACTAGCATCAATGAGTCTACATATAAAGTGACGCTGCGAAATATGAATATGTACACTACTAAGCTAATTCTAACGCCAAAAAGAAACCGATTCTGCTCTTTACTAACTAAAACATACAGTTTTAGTAGTATGTAATTAATAATGGTGAGTTATCACAGGAAAAGTTTACTGTTTGATAATGTACCACTAAAAAGTTTAGGTTCACTATCATATGTAGGGAACAATACTATCGCAACCACATTCGCATATATTATGAGGTAAGTTTACGCACAATCTACACGCGTATGTATGTATGTATGTCACAGCTCAGTCTGTATTCACATAAACAATGTATAACTACCGCAAATAATTTTAAAGGATGAGTTATATTTCTGTAGCCAACCATGAACAAGTAATTCGAAGTAACTTTTCACATAAGATTTTTAAAGTTTGTTGACTTGGTTCTGAGCAAAACTGCCTATGCGACAGCGCCATATTACATTCAGTATGTACGATAGATTAAAAACTGGTCACCTGTATTGCAGACAGTTCTCATCTGATTTACATCTCTGTGGTGTTTGGGTAAAGTGGTATAAGTCAAAAAATGGCGTTTTGTGTAAATCGAAGACGAAAGTTCGAAGTTCTACTTTGTATAATGGAACAAACATACTTCCAAATTCAGTTTTTTACCTTCTCATAACCATTAAAGTTATAGCCCTTTACCCAGACGTAGAACAAAACTTGTAGAATGTGCTCCTAAATTAACACAATTTTCTCAGTTTTTCGAGTTATACCTCTTTACCCGAACACCACAGATCTGTCATCCTAAGGAAATGCAAATGCATCCCTCTCCTTTCACCCATTTTTTTTCCCAAATACTCGTAGACAGATTTTTAGGGATCAATAATTAAATTAATACAGTATTTTTACATGCTAACATTTTTAATGTAAATTGATTTCGGTTTGATGTTAGTGTCGAAACGTGATTGCGGCCCAATGGAAGCGGTAGCACTCAAAACAAGCCCTGATAAAGCTCTATTTTCAGCCAATTCGTATCTTCCCGCTCGTAACGGCTAACAGCGAGAAATGTCTAGCCCCTCTCGACACGTCACTTGATGTTTGCGCGTGTGAGATAAATTGTGCAGTCAGTATGAATCTATACAGCTCGAAAAAAACATTCATTAATTATGTAAAATACAATTATGTCGGTGTCTGTTGCTTTTGTTTCAGTATTGCTGTATTTAAATAGGAAAATACGCGAAAATATATTGTGTAATTTCGCTGCCAACCATACAGGCAGTAAGGCAACTGTAGTTTATGTTGAATTATATGCAGTAACAGCTAGTGATATTTTTCTACTGTTACATTTTTAGTGCTCACTTTATCCCTAACGATCTATATCCGACTATACGCCACGAGCACGTGACATTGACATGAATGTATGAATTAACCAATGTAACTTTTTCCGGTTACGGCAGAAAACGTTCCTCGCCTCTTGAACACTACTCTACTGACTGGAGATTAATTAAAGGCCCTTTCACACGATCAAATTTTGCTTCAATTTTCTTTCGAATTTATTGAATCATATTTTTGAATGTAATGTGATGCCATGCTGACGTCATAACCGCGGCCATTTTGTCTTTCAATTTATTGAATGTCGTGAATTCCGTCAAAGATTTTCGTTTCGAACATGTCTGAAATATCATTACAAAAATTTAAGAACAGAAAGGGGGTTTCCTAACATTATTAATAAAAGTATAATATTCATTGTATTCTGTATGCGAAATATACTGTATTAATATATTACGAGAATTATTTATTTTAAATAATTTATACAAAAATAATAAGAAATTTTGTATTTTCTAACCCAAATATTTTTGTGTTCTGCAGGATTAGTAAAAAATTGTCAAATAGCGACATTATTTACTGTGTGCATCATTTGTTTGTAAAGTATGTGTTAAAATAATTTTAAGTTGTACCTTCAATGTTTATTGAATCAAATTTCTTGAATCGTCGGACTATTCAATAAATCGAATTCAAGTAACTGAATTCAATAAATATTTGATAGTCTTAAATGGCCTTTACCTGCTGTACCTACTAGTCTAATGGTTCCACATACAACTCGGAGTTGTCATCGCGCCCCTTGTAACGCAGCCACGCATCGACACTGCGTACTCATGCAGACAGCGCAAGTGATTGAGCCTGCATTTATTTGCTCTTTTATTATTATTATTATTATTATTGGCTCAATGTCCTCCAGGAGATGATTAATGAACCAATGGCCAATTGCGAGTGTGGCACGAAATAACAGGTGTTTATATATATGTATATATATATATATATATATATATATATATATATATATATATATATATATATATATATATATATATATATATATATACACATATATACATACATGTCAAACATATTCTATTTTGTGCCTGAAAAAATAATCGTTAATTTTTCAGGTCTCAGTTTATAGTGCGCTTTATTTTAATTTTTTTTTCATCACACGTGTTCTTGCTTGTTTTAAAGTTTTGAGCAACATTTCAAGCCATTTTAATAAAGTCACTAATTTTTATGGAAAGAATATCGCACCAAATTGATTCAATGCCTTATGTACACATCTTTAGCTTTGCTTCGTGGTTATTTGCAGAATATATTTTAAGAGGCGTCACTCATTCGACTGTGTCAATGAGAATAATGTTACTGTGACACTACATGTTTGTTGTCGTTGAAGTATAATGTTACAATGATCTTATTTTGACTGGTGCAGTCAAATGAGAGACATGTCTGAGCAACGACGCACGCTGCAGAAAAACATGAACCAGAGCTGCTGTGTACGTAAGGCATTAAAACAAAATTGCCACTGTAAAAAAACTTCCTAAAATTTTTTGGAAGTAATTAACCTAAACACGGTATGGGACAGTTACCATACTTCCGCCTTGTAACTATGCAAACTTTTACAGTAGCCACAATACATGTCTGGTAATTTTAGTATACATTTGACTTTATGAGTTCTACCATGTATGTCTAGGAAACAATTCTACCATACATACTTTCTTAGTGCTCCTATACGAATGTGTGGCAAATTTACAAACTATTTTTTAGAGTGTGTGCAAAAATATTTTCGCGTCGGGCTTGTGACTTTAATAATTGTAGAATCAGGAACGGGAAGGGTGGTGTTCATTGTCATTAGTAAGGAACCACTAGAGAATTCGCACGTTGTGATGTCAGAATATCATGGAAGACCGGAGTCAGAATGGCCGAACCGGGATTCGAACCTGGGTCCTCTCGGAAGCGAGTCCTAATGCTTTGTCAGGGCGCCACATTCGTCAGTTCCAACGGTCGTGGCTGACGGGTGGCGATAACTTGCCTGCATGGAGACGTCAGACTGGCAGCGTCGAATAACAACCCTTCCCCAACCCCCTCTCCCATACAGTTATCCACATCCCCCATTGTCTGTTGGAAGGCCTTCTCGCCCCGGCAATATTGCGAGTGAGGAACACCCTCGCATAAGCCATCCCCTCTCTCTTCAACGTGCTTTTGTTCGCGGCGAGTCAACCAGTTAATGGGACTGCTGGCGCGTCTGCCCTTCGATTCCTCATCTCCCCCCCCCCCCTAGCAAGTCCATCTCTTCTCTTCCCATCCCAAGGTCCTTCATTTTATTTTTGTCGGCACCAAAGTACCTAACGCCTCACACATTCCTTTTAATAGGCTTTCCCGTCGCTGTAGGCCTTTCCGAAGCTTTGTTCAGGAGCAAGAAACGTTCGTTGTTACCTTCCACAAAAATAAATAAGAAAACACTGAGAAGATTCTCTCGCCTATCGCATTTTAGTTACATCGTTAGAACATTCGTCTCGCAGATTCGAAGAAGCTTATTGTGGGCATACATTATTTATAGAGTTCTCAACACTTCAGCTGCTGATTAAAAAAAAAAAAAAAAAAAAAAAAAAAAAAAAAAAAAAAAAAAAAAAAAAAAAAAAAAAAAAAAAAAAAAAAAAAAAAAAAAAAAAAAAAAAAAAAAAGCTGTTACGTTAGAAGTCCCACGATCACATTTTGGAAAGGAGGAATGAAACCACTTTCATTATTCGACATTCCCATTGCTTCTTACGTAACAATACTACGTTCAGATATATTTTGCCGGCCTCCGTAGCGTAGTCGGTTAGGCGACGGTCTACGGTACGAGATGTCCTGGGTCCGAATCCTGGCTCGGCCGTGGCTGTTGTGTTGTCCATTCACCTCATTTCATCCTCCTTGTCAAAGACTATTCCACACGATGCCATTTTTCTTCAATTTTCGTTCAAATTTATTGAATTCAATTTATTGAACGCGATGTGACGCCATGTTGACGTCATAACCGCGGCCGTTTTGTCTTTCAATTTATTGAATACTAGCTGTACGCCCGCGGTTTTGCTCACGTGTATTACTCAGAGCAGATACCTCTTTGTACACCAGATAGGTAGTTCATTCACCAAGCGTTAGAATGACAAATCTGCTAGTTGAGCAGTAGGACACGTAGCTAGCTGACCACACAAAAAGCCGTCTTAAGTTTGCCCCTGCCACTAACAGTGACTTCGCCTGGACCCTATTCATAGTCACGTCACAGCAAAGTTGACGGTGTGGGGTAATTACCGGCTGTTAATTGTAAGAGGTTAATCGAATGAAATACGTAGTTTACGTAGTATTAAGACTGATTTATCTCGAGCCCAACCATTGGTAATGGTACCCTCAATAACATATTTGTTTTTCAAAACCTTCACTTGAAGTTGAGTGGCATTAAGGAATTTTTGCGGGGTAATGTTTCGCTGAAATATAAACGTATTTGGTGTCCCAACCTTGAGGTTAGTGAGATGGTATATAAGGGCTGATGCTGTCGAGAAACTTCAGTAGAGTGGACTGCATAATCAATTTTCATCACTTTTAAACTACATAATCCAAATTACACAAATTGTATTTGCCTTGCAGTTTTATTGTGTCAGACTTGCACGTTTGCACAGCCATTAAAAGGGATTTCAGCTCAGAACCTCCGGAACAATAGATCGGAACAACAAAAAAACAACTGCGCCACATAACGTCGAAATTGTTCATGAAAACTACTTCTAAAAATGAAAATTTAATTTTATAATATCATATTTTTTTATATATTTAATAATATAATATAATATTTCATAATATTTAATATTATTTTTCCTGGGCTCATAGATGTACAACACCGCGTCTCGATAGAGCAGTAGAATAAAACTCTTGTATAATTTATTACTCGCTGGTTGTACTTATTTACAAAAGCATCAATCTAATGGAAAGAGCACTTCGATATCTCAATTGGTTCGAGAGATATGGAGGAATAATCGAAAACACATTTCACGTATTTTCACCCCCTTAATTAAATAATATCGATACGTCTTGGAGTCCTGTAATAGACATCTGTATTCGTAATTGAAGCAAAAATCACGACGATATTCAATCGTGTTTCAGTGATATAGACGATTCATTAAAAACATATTTTGCCCCTTTTTACTATTCGAAGGTCGAATTTCAAAAAATAATTAAAATGATTTTTAGGTATTTACTTAAGCAACATTTTGAAGTGAAAATCAGCTCTCTATCCCAAAGGATTTGATGGATATCGATAGTTAGTCGGAAACACATTTAAGGTCTTTCCACCCCTTTAAACGTTGAATTTCGAAAAATCCTTAAATTGACCAATATGCATTTTCAAACGTGTCCTATTAAAGTAAAAATCACGATGATAGGCCGTCGGGTTCGAGCTCTATCGACGTTTCTTCGGAAATACATTTCCCCCTTTTTCACCCCCTTAGAGGTCGAATTTCGAAAAATCGCTTCTTAGTGCTCGCCTACGAGGGGAACCCACACAAAAAATTTCACAATTCTAGGTTCAGTTGTTTAGGCTGCAGTTTGATATGTCAGTCAGCCAGTCAGTGTTCTCTTTTATGTATAGAGATCTTGAATTTCATTAAGGAGTTCCCTTCCGAACATGTCAGAAATGTTCTTGAATAAAAAAATATTTATCAACAGAGAAGAGGTTTTTCTAATTTTGTTTATTCAAATAACATACTAATTGAGTTCTGAAAGTAAATGAAACAATATTAAGTATGAATACTAGCATTATTTATTTTAAATTATATATACAAACGTGGTAATAAATATAGGTTAAGGGGTGGGGGTTTTTGACCCCTAGCTCCACCTTAGTTTCGGTCACGAGTCCCTAAAGTGAGCATCTAGTGATTACTTCAAAACAGTCGAGCAAGTTATAAGAATTCTCGAGCATTCTAAGCTCACTACATTAAGCATATATGTGCATAGTTAAGTATGTTGTAAACGGGTTTGTGCTTTTCATAAATAAATGTCTTAAAAATCCGGTTTTTAAAGAAACCTTTTTGTATAACTACAAAACTGTTCTTGAAAAATAAAATATTTACAAAGAAAACGCTAAAGGCTTTAAATAATCTTTTATGGCGACAGGGTTTCCGAGGATTTATTTATAAAGCCCTGTTATTGCGAACTCGAGAGCTTAGTGAATTGTAGTGACGGATATTGGTGCCTAGAGTAATACAGACTTAGCTAACGGGAGATAAATTGAGGAGGGGGAGGAGTCAAGGTATTTTCATGTTGTATTTATAAAGTATGCTACTTGCAATGAGTTGCACGTCACTCATAACCAGCCAGATACCTGGCATTTTGCAGCTGTTGCAGCTTATTTACAGTTAGACCTTGTCTGCTTGTAAGGTGGGTGGTCCATGGCCATACTATTTAACTTACAATATTTTCACCGTTACAAGCATTCCTGGAGATGTATCAACATATTTGACATTTCATGCTCTAAATATTAGTCTAACACACTTTTTTTTGTTTTGTTATATCATAAATTACTTCCATACTACCTGACAGTTGAAGGAATATAAAAAAATAACACAATATTTCTTATCTTCCAACAAACGTCAGTTTAGATGATATTAATCTATAATCTAACAACATAAAAAATTGTAGTAGACTAACATTTAGAGCATATTGTTAAAAATCTTGATACACCTTCAGGAATCCTTGTTGCGAGGAAATTACTATGAATTAAAGATGGCAGTGTACTATTTCACTTAATAGAACACTTTTCAAAGGCTCTGTGTAATTCATTCTTCTAACATTCCATACAAAATGCATGTAAATTCACGCTACGTGTAGCCTGACATATGATATTATACCCCATTCATGGTCATGAGATCTCTTTTTATAAATCCATGTAGTATATGTACGTGTGTACATATATATACCCATATATATATATATATATATATATATATATATATATATATATATATATATATATATATGTTAGTGTAACCACGGAAATTAACTTTTGTGAGGAGTTAGTATGTGTAGCATGTTTGTTAATTACGCGATGTTTAAATATAAAAGTGACGAAAATGCAGGAATTACGTTCACATTACCATAACAGCATATATTAGTCATGCGTTGATTCTGTAATGTTTTTTGGAATGTCAATATCACAAATATGTACATTACTGTAACACTTAGTGATATTAATGTAAAGTGAAAACACCGTAGGCTGATTGAGATAATATTCGTTAGATCTGTATTGTGAAGCTTTAGTCAGACATTAATCTGCTGATAACAATTTTCTCATAATTTCTACCCAGTCAACGATCGTGTTGACGTGTAAGCTATTACAAGAAGGATTCTCACGGGTGTTAGTCCGGAAAGTGCTCAGTTAAGGTTGTTGCACAAATGAAAACGTTAGCATTTGATTTTACGATAGCTTTCAATACATGGCTTCTTATGGAGGCATACACAATGGCGTTGACAAAGCCAAAGTCAAGCAATCTTGAATTTACGTCTCCGGAGAACTGAAGACCTAAATGCAAAGTCTAGATGGCCGTTTTCAGAGAACCAATAGAATATTTTTGTATGAAAAATGTTTATAGTATCATTTTACTATGCAGTACTGGGATTTCATGAAAAATTAAACAGATGTGGTTAAAATGTATCCTGAAAGCCTTATAAAATGTTTATTTACGTCTGGATGTAGATTTTTTTAGACATACTCCATTGCGATGTTTGTTTTTAGTTTTCTTTGACAGACCTCTGCATCGCAATAAGTATATGTCCAAAAAACTGCATCCAGTCTTGCACTCTCGTTACACAACTCTTTCAAATACAGGTTTATTGAACAATTCGTAAGTTGTGACAATATATGGCGATACGTTTTATATGAAAATTATTTTAAGAACGGTAAATGTTTTAATAATAATACTTATTTTTTGATTATTTAGGGACAATGCGTTATTAGAAAATATTTGTAACACAATATTTACGTTTGGAATAAAGATTCTTATTTTATTTTGGTTTTAACTGTCGTTATTTAACGTTTTTAGTGTGTATTAACAAAAATTTTAAATTAACGGAAACGTAACTTAAAATGTTAAAGTATTCGTTTGTGATAGGCGTATACTCTAAATGCGGGCGGCGGTGCGGCCAGAGGGACGAGATTTCACGCCCGCCTGAAGGAAAAAAAACAGCGCATGCTCTGGACGAGCCTTAACGGAGCCCTCCCCGAGGCGTCTTCGGCGTCGTCGCCGTCGAAAATAGAGGGACGCCTGGCTGCAGACCGCGGCGGCTATTTATACCCGCCGTCCAAGAGGCGCGGCACAGCCAGTACCAGTACACGCCGCTCTTCCCGGCCACCGAGTTCGTATTTTGGCACGTCCGCTCGCCGTCCTCCGTGGGTAAACACCCACTTCCGGTGCCGCGCCCCGTACTGCCCATCTGTTGCGCCTTCCGGGACCTCGATTATAACACCTCCCGTGTGCGGGTCCGGCTCAATTCAACTCTTCTCCCATTAAGTCCTTCTTTCTTTTCAAATATTTAACCCTACCTTTTTTGTTACACGACATTCCTTACTGTACTTCGAGAAAAAAAAAACGTTTTAGATCTAACGAACGTAGTGGCACTTGGAGTAGCTGAGTGATTCGAGGAAATAAAATAGAAGAGCGTAGATCGAGTGTGTGTGCGTGTGTGTGTGTGTGACGAACCGCCCGACCGACCGACCGAAGTAAAGCGCCCCTGTTGGCGCTATCTCGCAGGGATGTTCAAGAAGAAGTTCCCGTCGTTGTCCAGTCTAGGGGTAAGACAACATCTCTCCCCTACTTCCTGTGGTGCGCCGAGGTGCCTCGGTGTTGCGGGTTTGAGTCCCGGCCAAGCCGTAGTTACTCACGTGAGGTCATAGGGCTCATAAATCAGAACAAGAGATTTAAAACAAAAATAGGAAAACATCCATGGTTCCTTCTCTGTGTTAACTGCACATCATTACATTGTGCGTTCAATTGTATTTTTATGGATGAAAGATTATTCAGGATAGACTGCACATTTTATAAGGCCTTACCAAATATTTATATACAATTTTTATTAAATCCTCTGATGTTAAAAACTGACAGCTGTGAAACGTAAAAGTTATGTTCTTCAAAAGTCTAATGTTTAGAGACCTGAAAAATTCGCGTTTTTATTTTGACACAAGCTAGAATTCCAACAACTGTACGTTTGTGTCACTTTCGCAATTGACCTTTTTCGACACTTCCTGGAAGAATCTGAGCCAATAATAAAAATGTAACTAATACTAACATATATCACTTTAACAGCAAGCAGCTAATGATCATCTGCTGTCTGCTTATTCAGTTCATAAATATTCTTGCAGGCTAGCCTATAGATAGAGACCTGAACAATTCGCGTTTTCTTCTCGCCCCAAGCTAGAATGCCAGCAACAGTAAATTCGTGCCACTTTCGTAATTGGCCCGTGACTTATTTGATACTTCCTGGAAGTCGCTTAGCCAATAGTACAGAAGCATTTAAATGCAGGCACATATCACTGCGTCATCGAGCAGCCAGTGAGCAGATAATGTCTGCTTGAATACATAGATGTTCTTGGAGGTTAGCCTACACGTCAGTGAACTCACGAATTTTCCGGTCTCTATTAATGTTTATATTGAAAAGCTGAAAAATAATAGGAATTATCATAATAGAAGTAATTCTGGTTGGGTCTTTAAAAATTGCTCTTTTAAAAGTGGACCATTACAGCAATTTACTCAGTGAAATGCGTACGTCTTAGAGGTTAGAAAATTATTTAGTTCCCCTGTACAGATCTAAAAAGTCACTAAATAACTCATTAAGGAACTGAAAATTCGCGTTAATATTCAATAACACACTGGAATCCACTTACCTGTACATGCCAGTACACAACCTGTGTGTGATTACATTGACATCAAGCCTTTATAAGACGTCATTAGCATAAGTCTGCTTTACATTAAGTTGGTCACATTACCGTGCACGTGGATCTTAAAATTATTAAACAGAAGTATTCTCCGTGAAAAGCCACGACATTGTCAGCCAATGGGAGACGCTGAAAGAAGCTACGGTCTTTTGAATTCTAATCTGCTAGCAGAAAATATCGCGATATAAACACTTACTAGAGACAGGAAATTCGCGGATTCACTGACCTGTAGGCTAAGCCTTCAAGAATATATGTGCACTCAAGTAAACAACAGTTGTTCATTAGCTGCTCGCTGACACTGTGAGATGAGCCTGCAGTTAGTTAAATTTGTATTATTGGCTCAGCGATTTACACGAGGTGCCAAATAAGTAGGGACCTGAAATTTTCGCGTTTTATTTAAGGTACTAGTTAGAATTCCATCAACTGTAAGTTCGTGTCACGTTCGCACCTGGCCTTCGAGTTGTTTGACATCTCCTAGAAGTCGCTGAACCAACAATAAACTTATAACTAAACGTGACCCATATCACCGTGTCAGCGAACAGCTAGTGAACAGCTGTTGTCTGCTTAAGCTCATAGGCAATCTTAGAGAATAGCCTACAGGTTAGCGAAGTCGCGAAATTATCAGGTCTCTACAAATAAGTCAAGAACCAATTGTGAAAGTGACACGAACGTACAGTTGGTGGAATTCTAGTTTCTGCCTAAAAAGAAAACGCGAATTTTTCCGGTCACTACTTATTAACCATGTATTGCATAGGCATAGATATCACCAATATAAAAAGTAGGCTTAGCCGTAATAACGTCGTCGTTGACATACGGCTTTCTTCGGGATACTTCCGTTTCCTTCGCCCTTCTCAATCCGTCGCTGCATTTAAAGCAACCTTCAGGGCATGGTAGACGCCTAAGGGCGCCATAGCAACCTACCCCAACACCCGTACATTAGGGCTGCCGCTTACCTCAAGCTTCAAATGCGTTGCAGTGTGTTCGTAAACCGGTTTTTTCTACGAAAATATTCCACGTGTGCCCATTGTGCCAAAGTACGGAAAGAAAACAAACTTTTGACAAGGTCGGAACCTCATTGTTAAGACACCATGCTAATTAAAAACCCTTTTTCTAAGCCCTCAAACATAGCTAAAAACGGCCTTTTCAGACTTCCGTACTTCAAAATGTACTAACCGGATGCACGTGAAACTCAGGTTGCGACTTGCACTGAATTATGTTGCAGACTTTCCACCAGCAAAATTATATGGTCAACGCTTAGTGTCCCGTAGTAAAGACGGTTCGGCGGGAAGCTTGCACTCAATTTCAGTGCTTGGAGCGTTGATGCAACGTGACATATTATACCCACTTCAAGGTCGTCCTTATGCCTCCGTCGTTTCTGAGCTTCTAACGTTCGGGCAGGCGGCGCCCATCTTCCGCCACGAAGTAAGCATACGGACCTAGCTAACAATCTGGATCATTTGATATCAGATGATTTAATTTTCTAACGAGGGACATTTTTAATATGCGACAGACCTTACTCTGGACTACGTGTACAAACTTAGACAAAGTTATGTACAGAGTCACTGCTTTTGGTGGCGAGAATTTTGCAGCGCCTTGTTTCAATGCCTGCAGCTGTGCTTCATGGTTATTGGCAGAGTGTGTTTGTGCAAAGGTGCCGCTCATTTGACTGTGCCAATCTAAATAAGGTTACTGCTGCACCACGCGTCTGTGATTTGCGGGACCCTGAGTCGCTGAGAGTTAAAAACATCCAATCCCTAACCATGGAAAAGAGCTTCAGATGTGCAGTTAGACCATTTGAACATGTTGGTGCGTAGTTATTTTCACAGAAACTCTTTAGTTATGTACCCAACTAAAGTTAAAGTTCCTGTGTATTAATATGTACTTATAGCTAGGGGCCCTGTTTTTCGCGAAAAGAATTTTGCCCCAGTTTGTTTTAGCGCCTTACGTGCACACCTGCAGTTCTGTTTCATGGTTATTGGCAGCGTGTTTATGGCTATTATTTGACTGCGTCAATTACAATAACGTTCCTGCAACACCACACGTCTGTGATTTGCCGATAGAATACCAAGACTCGTGAGGGTTAAAATATCCAATCGCTGACCACGGAGCAGAACTGCAGATGTGTACGTAAGGCGCCGAAACAAAGTGAGGCAAAATTCTTTTCGCGAGAAACAGCCTGCTTACAGCTAACAACAGTATATCGTCTAAAAGGGATGAAAGGGCTGTGAAGTCGTAATATTTAATTTTTATTCGGTATATAAATGTACACTAAGTTTAATCAAACCACTGGTAAATACTGAGTGGCATGACTGTGCGAATGACGTTGCTTAGGAATAAAACAAATACGGGCAGGGTGCCCAAGGGCAGCATATCGTACCCCGAGAGCAGATTGTTGACTGAACGCACGTAGACATCTGCATATCCTGATGGCATGAAATATAGCCTTACAATGGAGAAGTTACGGAACGAGAAAGACGGGGGAAACGGGAGAGCCCCGAGAAAATCCGCCGGCCAACGGCAATGTCCGCCACATTTACCACATGCGAAAAATCCGGGCTTAACTCTCCGGGGATCGAACCCGGATCGCCTCGATGAGTGATCTGACAACTCAGACACCGCGGCCTGCTTAGGAATAACATACAACGAACGTTATACTTGCTACACCACATTCATTTTTTTCAGTAGCTTCTTTTCAGGTATGGAAATGCTTGGTGCAGTAACTTAAAAGCGGGTAAAATACAATTTTACCTTTAACATAGCGTCATACGTAAGAATCTGTATAATAGAGGCGATTTGTCGTCAAAAAGACTGCTGGCCACACGGTTAGGTGATGGTTATGTACGATGTGAACATAAACTGCACGTTAGAGGCCCAGACAGAAGCGACGGAACTATAATGGCGACCTTGAAGTTGATATGACTATACCTTACTAGGGGCGACCTAGTGCGGTGAGTAATGCCCAAGGCCTATCAAGACGTTTTTAAAAAGTTTGACATGACTGTGAACAGCCTGTACCTTACCAGGGGCGACCTAGTGCCGTGAGTAATGCCCAAGGTCTATCAAGACGTTTTTAAAAAGTTTGACATGACTGTGAACAGCCTGTACCTTACTAGGGGCGACCTAGTGCCGTGAGTAATGCCCAAGGCCTATCAAGACGTTTTTAAAAAGTTTGACATGACTGTGAACAGCTTGTACCTTACTAGGGGCGACCTAGTGCCGTGAGTAATGCCCAAGGTCTATCAAGACGTTTTTAAAAAGTTTGACATGACTGTGAACAGCCTGTACCTTACTAGGGGCGACCTAGTGCCGTGAGTAATGCCCAAGG
>PNEQ01102522.1:0-24671 GCA_003012365.1 Medauroidea extradentata | reverse complement strand
GTAATTTAAGTAAACTGGTGAAACCATCTGAGAAAATTATATGCTTCAATACCGAAAATTTTGAACATTTCTCTTTCTTTCATTTTTTATCTGAAAAATCTGAAATAATTCAAAGATACTCGTGTTATAGCTATGTATGCATACAACACTGTGACATTGGAGCACATGGCCCTAGGTGATTTGACATGAAATGACCCAAATACAATGCGCGTTAAATAAATTCGCCATAAAAAGAATAGCCGAAAGTCGCTGCAACGCATTTGAAGCGCAGGTAGGGAGGTCCATTAAGTCGCCCGCCTACTGGCCGTGTGTTTGTGTGAGTGAGGCACGACTCCAAGGGCGATGTTGACCGGGTCATCTGGTGCGGTATCGCCTCTACTGCAAGACACTGAAACCACGTGCTGTGGTATCGTAGATCACTCGCCTGACTGACACTTGCAGTGCTCACCCCATCTTTTTATTGGTGGAAAGTTTTGAGTAAAGTCCAATAAACCTCTCTATTGTGGTTTCACAAGAATCCCTTCAGTAGTTGTTTAGATATAATAGATTGAAAAAGCTGTTTTTAGTAATTTCGAGGTGCTCTGGAGTGGTCTTTCTAATTAACGTGATGTTTTTGAACTACTATTCTGAGGTCGTATGAAGTGTTTGTTCTTTTCGTAAATTTGACAGTGTTATTTACGCATCAGTAGCCTAGACTATGCACCAATGGTAACGTATCAGTAAAACATGCCAAAACGTTTTCACATCTCACAAAAAATATTTTATTGTAATAAATTCAATATTTACAGCAACAAGGTATAGGACTAAAATACTTTTGTAGAAGTGATTCATAGCCAAAAAAATACACATAGTCTAGTGATGCATAACACAGTCCAATGATCAAAGCATATTTTCTAACGGGCGAAACAGTGGCGTCATTTTGGAGGGGGGGGGAGCAGGGGGAATTCGAAAATTTAGGTGTATAAAATATATATTTTTTGTATTTTATTTTAAAAATGCTAACTTAAGCACATGAAATTGAAGTTTTATTATTAAAGTTTCTAATTTATACATGCTTAATTAATAAAAAATGCAACAAGGTCACTGTCGCCGAAAAAAATATTGCCCCCCCCCCCCTTTTCCAAGAAAAACCTGAAATGACGCCACTGGGGCGAAAATGGGTATTTTTGCGGTCCTTGCCTGGAATGAAAATCTTGGCGTGGATTCTTTTAAAACGCATATGCGTGTACAATACACCTTCGTCTACGTCATAGAATGTAAGGGTCATCCCTGGATGACTCATTACAGGCGAGTTGACGGAGAGAAGACTACACGCCAGTTCAGTGACTTGCGCCTAGAAGCTAGGGTGAGGCTTGATGTGTGTGCTGTGTCGTCCTTATAGCTTCCACACTTCTAGGCCTGGAACGCGCAAAACACGTCCATCCAGACAGCCTGTACAGTACAAGTACATACCACTGGCTAAGGTACAGTTTTACGTATATAAAAACACATTCAAACTATGTTATGTATTTTTAAAAATTTCTGGATTTTGAAAATTTTTTGCAACTTTCAGAATTTTTTTTTTACATACAAAAATATTATTATTGGCTTTTTACATAGTTAAAGCCCTATCCCGTGACATGTACTATTGCTGTGAATTATTTAGATTCATTATGTTGATTCGTTTTCGACGGGTCTATGAACTAAAACAGGCAAATTTTGACATTGAAATGGGAAAACTGTCTGAGCTGAATTTCTTTTATGAAGGGAAAATGTACTCCCAAGTATCATCTACAAAACTTACACTGTTTAATACAAATATAAAGTTACGATTTTTTTTCCTTCTAGAATGCCCATAAGGTTGCTATGAGTCTTCCTTACTGCCGACCTTCAACGCCAATGCCCCCGCCTGTCCACTTCCGTAGAGGCGGGATGCGCGTACAAACAGCACGCGAAGGTCGACCTTACCATGCTTCCTCGGCTCGAACACTGCGAGGCGCACATCACTCGTCATTCTCGACCTTGAAGCCTCCACCTGACCAAGCTACATACAGAGACATGATTTTCGCGAAAATATCTTTGCAACAACTTGTTTCATTGCCTTCGCTCACATCTTCAGCTGTGCTTCATGGTTATTGGCAGCGTGTATTCATGCAGAGACGTCTCTTATTTGATTGTACAAATCACAAGGCTAATACACGTATGTGATTTGCGGGATGTAACCCAACACACTGACAGTTGATATTATTCAATCACTGACCAGAAAGCAGAGCTGCAGATGTACACGAGAGGCACTGAAGCAAGACGGCGCTACCGGTGCTAAAATCTTTTCGCGTAAATCAGGCGTCCCTACCTACATACAAAATACTCGTTTCAGTTTGTTTGGCCGGAATGAGATGAGCATGAAAGCCCCAGTTTCACGCAGTGCTAATCGCGGGTTGGACTCGCGAGTGGCAGAGGTTGAAGCTGCTGCTTACGAGGACCCGAGAGTTTCCTGGTGTGGAATATCCGAGCTCCTCTCGGGCAGTTCTGCAAGTCGTCTCCACCTAGCTGAACGGCTGCAATCGCGCACTTGAGCAATAGTTAGGACCACGATTTTTGCCCCACTTTGTTTGTGTCTCACGAGCACATCTGCAGCTTTGCTTCATGGTTATTGGCAGCGTGTCTTTCTTCAGACACGTTTCTCGTTCGACTGCACCAATCAGAACAAGATTATTGTGACTCCGCACGACTGTAATTTGCCAATGCAAGTGAGAGTAAAATCATCCAATCACAGACGATGTAGCAGAGCTGCAGGGGTGCACATAACACATGGAAACCAAACGCTGCAAAAATATTTTCGCCATAATTTCGTGGCTCCAGCAATAGAGAAAAACCAGTGGAGGATCCAGGGGGCGGCGCCTTAACCTCTAAAAGCATACAGTATTCTTAAAATATTATGATTTCTTAAGGTCACACATTACATTTTTTTTATTAGGAAAAATTTTAACTAGCACCATTTCGCACCTTAAAGTCCAATTTTTTCGGGGGGGGGGGGAGGGTAGCGGATGTAAGTACTTGTTAAGGCACCCTCCTCCCCCTCCCTCAAAACCCAGGACTGGGTCCAACCCTGAAGGAGACTGGAAGATTTCTATGCTCTGAGAAGGAACGTTCATATAATCCGCATGGGGATGGCACCTACCACGTAGTGTTTGGATATGCCTTGGTCTCTTCAAGGGGGCCGCTGGTGGATAACCCACATCGGGCTGTTGACAGGCGACCGGGCAGAAGATCTCTTTCTGACGACGGTATTCAACCACTCTCGTCGTTGTTCCTCCTGGACAACACAACCGAGACTCAGAATAGTCGGTAGGACGGCAAACTCCGTCAAACACGCATACAATATGGCTTCGCTGGCCAGCAACATGGCGGATACGCGTACAGCCAATCAACGTACGACGATTACCCTGCTAACCGGCAGCCAGGCCAACAGGAAACCTGCAGTAACATGCAGGAACTAAACATACACGGGGCTGGTATCAACAACCTCGGGCATCCAATAAGCAGCGAAGTTCGCCTGTATCAAATTAGCCGCCACGCCAATTTCTGTGACTGAGATCAGGTATAGATGGTCTGACTTGCCATAAATCTACTGGAGATAGCCGGGGAATGTGTTCGGCTGAAATAGACGAAACACCACGGCTGTGTAGCCAACCTCCCGCCACGGCGATCACGGTTCGATTCCCGGCGGGGATAATCCCGATATTTCGCACGTGGGAAACGTGTTTGACGTTACCGATGGCCGGCGGGTTTTCTCGAGGCACTGCTACTTCGCCGACCTTTGGCATTCCGTGACGTCGTCGTAGGACCTCACTTCATGACATCCTTCAGGCTTCAGCAGGCATCTGCGAGCGCCTGGTTCAGAAATCTGTTTAACCTGATATATGATGTCCTGTGTCCTGTCTGTCTCTCCTCCGCATACGATATGTATACAGGTGTCCCTGAATGACGTTTAAGAGGGAATGTCGGTGTTTCAGGCACATGTATGCAATCCGCATTAACACCTTATAAATCAAGGCTACTGTTACCTTCGCTGTAGCAGTAAGTGTTACACATATCAGAATTTTCTTCGCGTTTTATCAAAGGCACAGTCGTTCTTATTTTCGAAGCGTTCTGCAAAATTTACTATAACATATAACAAACGGTTACATTAAAAACCTAATATATAAAAAAAGTTTAGCGAAATGTATAGTCTACCTTTCTTTACACTTGACTTCGGCGAACGCAGCGAAAATAAGAACGACTGTGTATTTTATAAAACGCGAAGATAATGTCGATATGTGTAATACTCTTACTGCTATAGCGAAGGTAATATTAGCCTTGATTAAATGGGGTTAATGCGGGTTGCATACATACGTCCGAAACACTGACAAGGCCTGAGCTTCAAATGCGCTGCAGCAAATGACGACTTTTTTTTTTTTTCCGAAAATATTCAACGCACTTTACTTTTATGTATCTACAAAAGAAGCACGCACTTCGAACTATATCGCTACAGTTTTAGAAATTCAGTACGTTAATTAGAAACATAATTTTCGTTCCCCTCAAAGTGGCCAAAATGGCTTTTACAGACTGCCATATCTGGGACAATAACAGGATTCGAAACACACAACGACAGAAACAATCGTTAGACTTAAAACTACGTTGCCCACAAATAAAATAATGTCACCGCTTAATGTCCCATAGGAAAAAGGATAATAGTAAAGCACTGCACGCCAGCTGAGTGACTTGCGAAGAGAAACGATAATACATTACATACGTGGGTTAGTGGCAACCTTTACCGCTCCTTTTTGACACACACAAACACAGCCTATCTAGGGAGGACTCTTAAAACTCTTCGTCAGGTTGTAGGAAATGTGAACATAAGTAAAATGTTACAGTAGAGTCGCAGACGCTGGGAAATTCACGTGAGCTTACACCCAAATTGTGGTCTTAGAGGATCGTGACGATAATAAGGGACTGCGACACCATACTTAAATGACTTGCGGGGAATAATTCCAATCAGTGATCATGAAGCAGATGTACAAGACACCGAGACAAGATGGCGCAACATTATTTCCACAGAAAATTAGTGACTAAATTTGTTGTCGAATCTAGGGCGAGGATGTCCTTTTGTCGGATATCCTTCCCGTGCACTGTTCACATATTTAATTCTAACCTTCGACATACATTTTAACTGCGCCGCCAACCACGCGCTTACAATGCTTTGCAGCGTGTTCGTAAATATAAGTTTTTATAAAACTATTCATCATGTGCCAATTGTGTCAATGTACGAAAAGAAAATACACTTCAAACGATGACGGAAAGGAAGTTTCAAAACATCACGTCAATAAGAAAAATAATTTCGGAGCACTTGAAAATGGCTACAAACAGCTTTTCAACCTGTTACACAAGAAGTTTGAAAAAAATTGTTATTGAAATGCTGACACGTCCATATGATATACGTATCACAGAGTGTTTCTTCAGTTATCATTTTTTTTTTTTTTTTTTTTTTAACATACCGTATTTCTGAACTACTAACTTACTTGTACGGCATTTGTGTGAAACTACTCTAGAAACATGAAATGCATTTTTCTTAAAACACACAAGCCAATAGGCGGGCTTATGAGTGTTCGTTTTATAGACGTTACTGTAACTACTTTTTCCACTTGTTAATTTTCTTTAGCTCCCATAGTCTTCCCATAGCGGCATGACAAAGTGAAAATTTGCAAGTAAAGGGAACATAGGAATAACAAAACCAAATGACCTACTCGAATTAAATAATTTACACTGAAATAAGATATATACTAAAATATTTAACACACAATGCACTTTGTTGTACTTTGGAAAAATTCTCATTATGATGACATTTACTTATTTATGGAAATTTTATCAAATTACAAAAAAGGACTTCGTTGTGTGTTTTTAAATACTTTCTCATATGGTACATTATTATTTCAGTGAAATTTATTTCATCCGAGTAAGTCGCTTGGCTTTTGTTATTACTAAGTTCCCGTAACTTGCACATTCTGACTTTTGACATGCCGCTATGGGTAAAATATGAGAGGTAAAAAAATGTTGACTTTGTTGAGTGGAAAGTGTGGTCACAAGTAACGGCTATAAAACGAACACGACGCCATACAAATATAACAATTATAAATGTTTGCCACTTGAACGCCCTGAAGAGAGACTGGGAAGGGGGTGGGGGGGCTCCTTGCTAAGTGAGAGACACGGCGAGAACTGAGGCTGCTATCAGAGGGCGCGTGTTTGCGACCGGCGGCGGGAGAACAACAGCGACACGTACAGGGCGCCGCTTTCACAATTATACGCACAAAAAACTGCGTCAGAAAAACCGAGCACTTCCTCACGCCGGCTCTACACACACCCCTCACAATTGTCCCATTTGTTCCGCAAGAGAAGATTATGAAATTGGCGAAGATGAATTGTCGTTAGATACAAGAGACGTGTAAGAAAATGTCTCATTATTATTGTCGACAGGCCACTAGCCAACAACCAACCGACCCACTCCGCGGCGTTATTGGTTTCGTCCTTTCGTATCTTTGTGTGTCCGCATTACAGGATAGTTAGGGACGCACGTTTTTCGCGAAAATAATTTTGCCTCTATTTATTACAGTGCCTTACGTGCACATCTGCAGTTCTGCTTCGTGGTCAGTGATTGGATATTGTAACTCTCAACGAGGCTTGGTATTCTAACGGTAAATCACAGACGTTGTGTTGCAAGAACGCTATTGCGGTTGGCTCAGTCAAATGAGGCACGGCTCTTCACATACACACGCTGCCAATAAACACGAAGCACACTTTAAAAAAATAGTTTGTAAATTCACCAGACGTGCGTTTAGGAGCGCTAAGAAGGTAGGTATGGTAGAATAGTTTCCCAGACATCCGTGGTAACATTCCTAAACCTAATTATAAAACAGTCAAATGCATACTTAAGTTACCAGACTTGTATTGTAACATTTGTAAAAGTTTGCACATTTACAAGACGTAAGTATGGTAACTGTCCCACACTGCGTCTGGAATAATAACTTCCTAAACATTTTAAGAAGTTTTATTACAGTGCAGAATTGCAGGTGCTTACGCAAGGCACAGAAACAAACTTGTGGCAAAATTATTTTCGCGAAAAACAGGGGTCCTTAAGGATAGTGGGTATTTATACGTTTGACCTATCACCCTAGGGACAGGAAAATTTATCGAATTCAATGACCTGCATGTTAGACTGCACTATCTTGTGCATACTCAAGCCCCGACTATTAGTCCACTAGCTGCTACGCACTGTAACATTAGACATGAACTAATAGACGACGCTCGAATATGCAACATACTAGGGCTAGGAAAAATTCGCGAGTTCAATTATTACCTGCATGCTAGAATCCAATCTCCTATGCGTACTCAAGCCCCGTATATTCGTTCATTGTCTGTTGTCTGAATGGTAATGGGCAAATGGTAGGGCTTCGGTATACACAGGATAATAGATTCTAGCATGTTGGTCGTTGAACTCGCGAAATATTCCTAGGTCTACACAAAGTAAAATTAATTCTAGACTGCAGGTCATTCAAATCGCGTAATTTTCCTGTCCCTATGCTGGTACTGCAGGCGTGCCACACAAACTACCAGCCAACATAAATGTCGGACGAGTACACAGTAACTTGAAGTTCAGAAGTTTGGAGGACGCTAATAATAACACTATCAAAAACAAGCACGAACGTGAGACAGTAAACTGACTACAGTGGTAGAGGCTGCGAAAATTCGCGGTTCACTGGCGTGTATGCTAGCCTGTACACTAAAAATAATTTGTACAATTTACATATATTTTCTTTGTACAATCATTCGTTTGTAAAGTTACCAATGTAAAGTTTGTAACACTACAAAAGAATTCCTTGTACTCATACCGACATTTCCTGACCTGAATTTATTTTTGTAATAATGAGAAGGTATTTCTTAGTAGTTTCACATACATTTGGAAATGTACAAAAATGCCCGTGTAAAATGATTCGTTTACACAGATACAAGGATTTTCTTTGTAAAAATACATAGGAAAAAATTGTAGTCTACCTAAATCACAGTTTCGCGGAAATTACATAGGCTAGTGGTATAAAACTACATATTTTTCTGGAATAGAGTGAATTTGCATATTGACAGCATGCTTTAAAATAAAATAATAAGATGATCACTGAACTCACAGAACATTGATTTTTTTCATGCAATATTTGTTTATTTAAAAGTTATTTATTATGTTAGTGCAATCTCATATACTTTATAATTTTTACAAAGACAATCTTTGTAGTTTTACGACGAATTTCTTCGCAAACGGGTTTTCAAAGATTTTCTTTATAAAACTACAAAAATTCTGTACCGTGTATACCGAAGCAGAGAACAGGGAGCTGATCGGTTACTCGCAGACACATTAGTACGACACTATTGGGCCTGCATTTAGCTCGTTAGTTATGGTTCGGGCTCCCTCCAGGAGATGCCAAACTAAGCAAAAGCTAATTGCAAATTTGACACGAGCTTGAAGAGTTTTTGGTTCTAGCTTGTGCCCAAAACAAAACTCAAATTTTTCAGATCTTTGTATGGCAATATTAGTGTTGGAAGGGGCTTCAACTGTGCGTGAATGTCGTGTGGTCAGTTTGCAAGTACTGGAAGCAAAGCACACGTCCCACTAATTAGACTCTGCAACACGAACGTGTGCATTTATGAAATAGTTGTGTTAGCAATTTCTTCTGTGGTCTGCTGCGAGTCATCGCTTGCTTTCCACTATATATTATGCTATTACCCTATTACTTAAGAGGAGTCCTCGCTTGGCGCATGAACGGCGTTGTAGCGTGTCGTGCGTATTAATTTTTACGTCAAATCACTTGACTTATTTATGTAACGTTTATCGACGAAAATAAAACACACTTGAAACCACGCTTCTATGATAAAAAAAAGACACGCTTGTTGGAAACCTGAATTTCGCGCCTCTTAAAATTGCTAAAAACTTTTTTTTTAATTTTAATTTTACAGCTGAATCTCCGAAAGTACCACATAATTTCGTAAAACAGGTAACTATAAGCATGCGTTGATTTTAGTATAAATTATCCGAAAATAATTTAGGGTCACCGTTTGAAAATTCCCATAAGAAATAGACAAAAAAGAAAACATTGCACGCTAGTTTGGCGCACTGCAAACAGAGGCGATATGCTTCTTGCCGAGCCTGGTACTCTGGTTTTATTGCTCAGCATTCCCTACGTGTCAAACGCTGAAATTTGACACGGTGCGCATTCCTATTAAGGCGCCTGCCTGCTTTGTAGCCAGCGTTGCAGCGTGTTAGCAGAACGCTTTTATCTAAGAAACTACTAAACATGCTTCTAATAAATAAAGTTTAGTGTCTAGCTGTCCCGCTTAGCACATGTGCAACGTTCTGCGAATGCTATTCCTAATCAAATATCTCATGTGCTGAACAGTTTTAAAATAATCTTGTAACGGCCGAGGCTGTAAGTACGGCTCAGGCTGTAAGTACGGCTCGGCGGCTGGCAGGTTAGGTTTTCAGCGCTGGTGGTTTGAGGTGACTGTGCAGCATTGCAGGAATAAGGTTAATTCTACTACAGGTTAGAAAGATCAATGTTATAAGTTTGGCACAGGGAAAATTTCTGCCACTTGAGCGCTGGTATCGCTAATGCACCAAACTGACTAACCATAGAACTTTCGTGAATTTTAAGTTATATTAAGTTGATAATTTAAAACGCCAATTAGGTTTCTTTTCACTTTAAAATTAAATTAAATTGCTAATATAATTTCGAAGTTCATTTACATTTAATTTTACTACGGTTTCGTATATTTCTGGTCTCCTAGCGATTGAAGTGAAACTAGTGGCAGAAATTTTCCCTGTGCCAATCTCTCCCATAAGAAAACGTATTTTCTTTCTAACCTGTAGTAGAATTAACCTCGGCAGGAGTGAAGGTGCGATGGAAACTGAAGATACACGAGAAAGCCCGCTGACCAGCGGCATCGCCGGCAACATTCCCGTATGCGAAAATTCTGGTCGTCCCTGTTCGTGAATTTAAAGTGTTCTACCAATCAACTGTACCGTCACATTGCGTTCATGTGTCGTAGTTCCTGCAGTCTGATTGCATTCCACAGAAACACACTCTTTCTCCCTCTCTTTCTAGTCTTGCTGGAATGTATTGTCAGGCGGTAGCAGTCTTCATCTGGCGCATGCCTACCCGGCTTTCTGTAGCCTGACTTTCCATTGTTTTATACCAGAGGACATTCCATTGCCTTGCGCCAGTAGATAGTGGTATGTATATCCGGGCATACTTGATTTTTCTTAAGGCTACCGATGAATTACTTTAGGGTTTATACAGATCTGGAAAACAGGGAAAACCTGGAAATGTTAGGGAAATTGCCTCATGTGCTGTTAAATTTAATGTGTAATAGAATCCTTCGACCTATTAATTTTACTTTTCTATTAAGTCTTTCTTTTGGAGTAATTTTGTTAATGAAGAGCATTTAGCCTAAATTCTTCTCTTTTTTTATATGTAAAGAAATGATTGTGGAGACGAAGCAAAGAATATTGGCGTCGGTACGCACTAAGGAAGCGAATGCTTCTTGCAAATGTAATACCAAAGTTCGAATACTCGCATATCGGTAATTGCTATACACGGAACTGGCCAGCGCGCTCCGAAAACAGACAAGAGGGAATATTGGAATACGCCATATGAAATTTTTTTTCGTGTTCTCCAACAGTAAACAAATGCCTGTGCATGTCACCGGCTCTTACGCCAGTGCATGATGCCAAGTATTATTCCGAAATTCAATAAAATGGTTTTCATAAAATCAGCTAAATTCTTCGAGATTAAAGAAAAAAATTCTAAAATACAGAAAAAAGTTAAATAAAACGCATTAGAATTAAGTAAATTTTAATAATTAATCCAGGTTTTGTTTATCCGTATGTTTTTAATCGTGTTGGGTGTCATAATATTGCATTTTAAGTTATTTATTATTTTAGCGGCAAATTTACGGCAGTGTTTCAACTTTGAAATGCGAAAATATTTTTGAAAAATAAAATAGCTAAATTCTTTGAAATCCCCCAAAATTTTGCGGAAAATCATGCTACGTTGACAACACCGTCACGTGCTCCACGCTTTGACGAGCACCTTCGACCGCGAGGAGCGGAAACAGCCGAGTGTCGAGGAAGCGTTGACGAGGTGATAGTAGGGTGGCAGCGATTACCGTGAACTTTCTACTCGCGTGGGTGTCGCCGGCCTGAGGGGGAAGGGGGTGGGAGGGTAGGGGGTCTTGTGAAGAGGTGCGGGGCCAGGTGATAAGACTGGAGGTCACAGACCAGGGACAAAGGGACACTCAACCAGTCCTGCCGTCACCATGTTGCCTGCACCGTTACTTCACACTGCTTAGTAATTGAGTAGTCAAGGTGGGTTCACAATAGATAACATAACAGTAAGCATAGTACATAGGTAGGTCGTTCGTACAAGAACTAACCTCTATGTTTCCATACCTACTGATTCACGACTGCTCAGAATTGTTCGTGTGCCTAGAAATGCTGACATAGGAAATGGTATAGTCTGTCTCACATAACTCTTCAATATTTTGACATTTCTCTTCTGAGAAATGTACCCGACAGTTTAATTTTTCGTAGCTTTAAACCTACCTGTCTTCCTGGAAAAGCACGGTCTTGGCAAGCCTGTGTACAGACACACTTCTCAGAAGTGAACTGTCAAAAAAAGGACAGACTATAATATTTCATTTCTTGTGCGGATGCATATGACAGCAACCAATCACAGCTAAGGATGAGTGTCTGCCATGTGGTTTTAGTTTCCAAAATACACAAGAATAAAACAAAGCTAGAAAAATAAATTTTAATGTTAAAAACTATGTTTCTATATTGTAAATTACGTTTTACACGTTACATTTTATTGGGACTTTGTTTCTATATTTCATATTTTCTGCAAATACGATTCTTCTTCAAATATGTTCAAATGGCCTTCAGTAGTATCCAATACAGCAACGAATGTTTCAGATTCATAGAAAAAATGTCATTTGCTAAACTTTATAAAATTCGGTATGATGTTTTGAAACGTTTCAGTACAGTTTTGTAATGCTGTTGTGATTGTGGTAAAGGGAGATCTTAGAGAATGCGATACTGAGACATTCACGAGTGTCTCAGTATGTATGAATAATAATCTTTTCAAGTGTAAGCCATCTAATTTACTGATATCAATTCTTAGGAATGATTTTATAATAAATTATTGTTATTGTGAGTGTTAACGTTGTCACTCTAGGAAGACAGACACAGAGGTGATTATCTTCACCAGAAGTGACGTTAAATAATAGGTCCACGTTGAGGGCTGGAATACAGGAAGCGACAAGGTCTACACTAGCATGCTTTTCAGATTATCTCATCATCTCTGTGTGCAGGTCATTGAACTGGCGTGCAAGCAGGCTTCACTACGGCGTCTAGCCAAGGTGTAATACTATGTGTTTCATCTGAATGTTTGACTTTTTAAAACACAGTTGTGTGCTTTTTAAAGATTACGCATATTTAAAAAACCCGAATGAAATGTTCTGTTTTAGCTGTAGTCTTTCTTGTGATCATAGGACTCCATGAAGCAATTTCTTTCCTATCCCTCATTTCGTTTACTTTATAATACTTTTTAAAATTTCCCTGGTTTTCTCCTAATCCAACCAGAAATTTTAAAGTGAAAATACGTGAAAACTGCAAACCACGTAAAGAATATGAAAGTCCTTTAATACGTAATTGGTTTGATTAACCACTATTGCTAATGAGTTGATCTTGAAATGTCTTCCCTGGAAAACTGGAAATTTAAGCTCGTGGGTTTAGATTATTGGTTCGTGATAGTGTCGTGCATGTAGGCCTATAGTGCCTTCTCGCTCACGAGACACACATCTTATCATAAAAGCTGTTGGTTTCTAATCGCATCCCTTTGTCGGTTCTCACCAAACGACTTATCTACTGATACGACAGTTTGCGTAACTGTATTACATGTCTTCGACGTCGGCGCAGTTTCTGCTGGTGGATTTTCTGACACGAAGACATTCCAGCGACTTTATTAGCAGATGTTATCTTTCGTTCGGCTGTTTATCGGAAGATACGGTTTTCGTGGCTACCAAACAAAAACGTTAAATAGTTTTTTGTATTGGCGATTTTCGATATTGTTAGCACTTTTGAAGGTCTTGCTAAATTATCTTTCAGTCAGTCATTAAGTTGCAGATCTTCGGTATTAGTTAGGGGTCCGCGGTGGCCGAATGGTCGGACCTCTTGCCCCCCACGAATGCGACCCGGGTTTGATTCCCGGCGGGGTCAGTAGGCTACCCAGGTTTTCGCATGTGGGAATCGTGCTGGATGATGCCGCTGGTCAGTGGGTTTTCTCGGGGATCTCCCGTTTCCTCTTCATTTCAGCGCTGCTCCGTACTCACATCATGTCACCACTAACCAGCGCTCAAGCCCTCGTGTTGAGTGCTAACCAAAATTACCTCGTAATATCAAGTTCACTGGTCAGAAGTCATGTGGGCTATAAGAATGCATGTATGTTGGGGATAAACAGCCTAAACAGATATTTATAGACTTTTCCAAGTTTCTGCAAACATCAGTTAAATCAAAACTCATTATTACAAACTGCAAAGGTTCAGGTACCTTCAAGCTTGTGTTAAAGAAATTTCACTCTTTTTGGTAAGAGTTTATTTAAATTGTAACTCCGAATTGTGAAACTTGTGTAATGTATTTTTTAAATATTGCTGGTACAGAACTAAACATAATTGGGGTAGGGTGGTAAAGTACAGTACCGCGGAAGATGAATGCTGCAGAAGCCAGACTTCGAGCTGATGCGGGGTTTCATAAGGCTTCCAAGAGGCGATGCTTCTTATCCTTAGTGATCCTAAGAAGTCGACGGATGTGAGGTGCTTTATCAGGAACATTGTGTGTAATATTACGGTAAGTACTATAACTGCTGTGTTACTAGAGCTACGAATATGTCCGAAAATATTTCGGCACTAGATTGTTTAGTGCCTTAAGGGGCCCGCCTCGTGGCACATGTGTTTGTGTGAGTGAGGTATGGTGCTAAGGGCGACGTCGTATGGGCCATACAACGGTGCGTCGCCTCTACGCTTAAGGCGTGCAGTCTTCGCAAAAAAAAAAAAAAACAAATTTCCTATGGGACTTTAAGTGGTGACCCTGTTTTATTTACGAAATCACTTTATAAAGTCCAATGCACTACCCTTAAGTGGTTTCACATGTATTCGGCTAGTATATTTTCCGCTATAGCAGCCTGAAAACCCCGTTTTAACCCATTTTTATGTGCCCTAAAAGGGGATTGCTAATACGTGTATTGTCTTGAAAGTACTTAAGGGCGGTCGTCTGAAGTGTGTGTTCTTTTCGTTGAGAACCGGCGTGAACACACGTGCATTAGTTTCGGTGTAAAACTTATTCTTCAAACACGCTGCAGTGTGATTTTATGGCAACGAGGCGGGCCTCTTAACATCGGCAGCTTTGATTCATGGTTACTGGCAGCGTGTCCTTGTTCAAACACATCTCTGTTTGGACTGCATCAGTCATAATAATGTTATTGCGACATCATACGTCTGCGGGTAGAACCCCAAGACAAGTGAGAGTTAAAAACATGTAATCACTGCAGATGTACACAAGACATTGAAACAAAATGGTGCAAGAACCATTTCGCCACAAAATCGTGGCTCTAACAATAATAAGTTTATCGCCAATTAACTTCGAAAGCTTGATTGGGATAGCAAACATAATTAAAGTAACCGTATTTTGAATTAATAAATACTACCTAATATGTCTACACTACGCTACACGTGTGTTAGTTATACCTACTTCTAACCAAAGACATGTAAATTTCGCTGGTGTAACCAAATATCGTACCACGATATTTGGTTCAAGACCTGCTGACTGGATTCCGCTGTTAATGTTCATTGGCTGCGAGAGTTCACGAGTTTTTTCATACAATGTAGCTATTGGCTCAGAATCGTCGCGGACTAGTTCAACAGTGATCCAGTAACGAGGTAGGTGAGAGGCTTTTTACGACCTAGCCGATGAGGGTGAAGTGATGTGAAAGAACCACGCAACATCCGTGCTCGCAACGGGATTCGAACCCAGGACCTCTCGCATCGTAGACAAGTAACTCACATGTACGGGCGTACGAAATATATCTTGTGCAGAAACGAACTCCAGAAATGTCTGGATCCTTAAGAGGAGTCCTCGACTGGCGCATGGACGGCGTTGCAGCGTGTCACGCGCATACATTTTTACGCGAAACCGCTTAACTTATTCATATTATGTTTACTTACGAAAAGAACACACACTTGATACCATGCTTCTATTTTTTCAAAATGCAACACGCTTGTTAGAAACATGATATTCGGGCCTCTAAAAATGGCTAAAAACGGGTTTTTTAGACTGTTGTAACTCCGAAAATATTACCTGAATTCGTAAAGTGCAAAACGAGAGGCATGTGTTGGTCTTTACTTAAAACTGTTCAAAAATAAAATATTGGGGCCACCGCATAAAGTCTCACAGTAAAATGACTACAACGGAAACTTTGCACGCCAGTTTGGCACGCTGCGAATAGAGGCGATATGCTTCTCGTCAAGCGTGGGACACTGGCTCTTATCGCTACGCTGTTACCATGCGTCAAAGGTGGAAATTTGACACCGTGAAGGACTCCACTTAACTGTCACAAATTGCAGTTTTGGAATTGCTACGTCAGTCGCTAACACATCAAATGCCCCATTCTCTCGTTAGTTCACTTTAAAACCAAGTATCGTCTTCTGACTCCTGGCTATACTTTTCGTTAGTCCCACGCACGAGTGTACATTCTGCGTTCTCTTCCCCCCGGGGCCGCGGTGGCCGAGGGGTCAGACCTCTCGCCTCCCACCAATGCAATCCGGGTGCTATTCCCGGCGGGGTCGGTCCCGGGATTTTCGCAGGTGGGAATCGTGCCGGACGATGCCGCTGGTCGGCGGGTTTTCTCGGGATCTTCCGTTTCCCCCGCCCATTCATTACGACGCTGCCCCATAGTCACATCATATCACCCCCACCAGCACTACAGACTTCGATGTTAAGCACTGACCAAAATCTCTTCACTCACTCTTCCCCCTCCAACACTCCTGCCGAAGCACTCTTCTCGTTGATTCCTCGTCGTCCGTCGCTGACCACTGATCTGCTCCCACGTCGCTTCTCCGTCGTCAAGTCGCTGGATGTCTCTCTGATCGTGGTCTTTCCTCTTTGAAAGAAAAAATGTGCAGTTAATAACTTAGTCCCTGCCCAATTATTTTGTGGCAAAGACATTATTTTAGTAGCTTAATAAATACTTGACAGACTTAATACGAACCAAATATTTTGCACCAGCCATAAAAATATTTTCTAGTAATACACAGGCTCCAACGCCGGGACAGTCATGACTTACTCGGCCGACCTCCTGCGTTCCGTTGCATTAAACCTAAGTTCTTTGTGTGTTTGGTCGGGGGGGGGGGGGTGCGGAGCTGTTAACGCCCGCATCTCCTATCCTTCCGGGTTGGATCAATTCTTGCATTCGTTGCGTGTCGACACCGGTCTCCGACATGTCGAACATATTTACCAAATAACTGTATTAGGGGGAGAGAGAGAGGGAGAGAGCGAGAGAGAGAAAGAGAGAGCGGGAGTCCGCATTACATTTGCCACTGAATTTATTAACCAGTAAAAGGCCAAATGAAACACCGTCAGTACTCGGCAATCTCAGTAGTTAAACTCAAATTGTACGCGTATCAGTAAAGTTGCCAGTACAGCCATTTTTGACTTCGTAAGAAACTTTGTTTTAAAACTCACTCTTTTAAAACAAAATATGAAACATAAGTAAGAAAAAAATATATAATATAGGACAGAAAACCATATTTAAAACATTTACAGTTAGTTTCGGTTATGAACCTTACTTCTAACTCGTTCTTATGTCTGAATCACAGCGACGTGACGGGACGGGAAGGGCGCAACGCGAATAACAGAAGATAGCCGACGAACGTCGACGTGGATGCCCTGATGTCACAGAAACCGTAACGCTGTCTTTTGTTATTTGCGTCGGGCACTTAGCGTTGCTTTTGTCGCGCCATTGTGATTCCGGCATTACACAATGTCATAGACTATGTATATCGTCTCCACATAACATAATAATATATTTCCGTTGTGTTTATGTCGTTTACTTTTGCTAAAGCTATCTGGCCTGACCTCAGGCACCTCACTACATTCAGGGGGAAGTGACGTCATATGTAGACGCCATTTTGCCATTTGTAAATTAACCAAAAACGTTATTAAAGAACTAGACTGTTACGCTTATCTTTTGGTACATGACCAAACTGAACACTGACATATTGCAGGCGAAGATACGGAATTGTGTATTTTAGCAAGAGTGGGGGGTAACCAACAAAAAAAAACCTATGGTATTGGACATAGCTGAAGATTTGAAAAATTCGCGTTTCTTTCAGGCACATGCTGGGATGCCAGCAACTGTAAGTTAATACTACTTTCCCAATCAGCCATTGACTTGTTTGACACTTCCTCAAAGTCGATGAGCCAATAATTACAATGAATCTAAATGCAGACCCATTTCACAATGTCAGCGAGCAGCCAATGAACTACTGTTGTGTGCCTGACTACACATATATTCTTGGAGGCTAGCCTACATGATAGAGAACCCGCGAATTTTTCCCGTCTCTAGACATTGTTGTGGGCTGCAATGTGGCGCCGTTCAATTTGGTCACACATATAGACAGGCCGCCAACAATGGTCTTGTGCACCTCTTGAAGTTAACTGGCAAGCTCGTCTAGTATCAGCAGCAAATGCAACACTGCCAGAGAGAGAGAGAGAGAGAGAGAGAGAGTGTGTGTGTGTGTGTGTTGAACGCTAGGTTGGGCCTTTGTAAGGAAGCTGGGCGTCGCGCGGGACTGTCATTAGTAGCCAATAAGCGACAGCGGGAGGAGGAAATGACATGTAAATGAAGGAGGGTTGTTTGTTGTTGCAGTGTAAGTACAGGTGATGTGCTTCCTGCGAGTCTCGAGGGTAGACAAACACAACGCAGTCCAAGCTGAAAGGGTCTACACAACTTGGTATAGATAAATAAACGCTGAAAACATCAATTGATTTCTAGGCTTTTTTCGAAGCTATTATAGATAAAATACTGAATGACAATCCTAGATAATGGTAATTGCCAACTTTATGAGTAAATATGTATGTAGGATTATTAATTCGTTACGCGCGATATTTTGCGCCGCAGTTAAATGCACGAGGTTCCGGCGCCAGAGATGGTTCCTCATGTTCGTAACACTGGAAACAATTTTGTTTAAAACGTTGGCTAAAACTATTGTCTAAGATTGCTATTGTTTAATATTCGCAAATTGGCTTCAAAAAACCTATAGTTACAGATTATTGCTTTTAACGTTCAATTATGTACCACGCCCTCTTAAGGGGGAATGTTAGACAATTGTATTGTGTTTTACGTTTTTGAGCCATAACATTTATTCAAATTGTATTATCAAAATTTTCTCTTCGACAAAGTCTAGGATATATTGTTGGTAAACTGCTCGACATAAATAATGATATCTTTCATTAATTGGTCGTGCAGAATCGTTGCGTGAGAGTTCTAGGAAGTTAACCTATAATTCTCTCGCGGTGATACTTGCATGACAAATTAATGAAAAATTCCGTTAATACTAATGTCAAACAGTTTACCAAGAATATAGGTTACGCTTTGTCGAGAAAAATTTGATAACACAATTTGAATAAATGTTATGGCTCATAGGAAACCTGTTTATTTGTTTATAAGGAAAAAAACTGTAATTTGTCATGTAATTCAAGTTTTAAATTGTAAACAGTAACGTAGCATTGTGCACGTGTCTTTTAATTATTATTTCCTCATTACTTTACGAAACGTTTTTAACCATATCATTCGGTAGAAATAATACACCCTAAAATGCAATGTTTAAAGTAGTTTCCTGTTATTTGTCTCCCTTCTACGAATTGATTTATTGGTTTTCCTAGTCTATTTTTCTTTCACGACCGAAAATTCCAGAAGTACTACAATGAAAACATAGCTGTTCATTTTACCCTTAATTGTACATACAAGAAGTGAACTAAGAACTCATAATTATGTTTTTACTATAAAAGTTGACAAAAATTAGTATTTTAGTACTATTTGTAAAAAATGTGTTGGAGTTTGATATTACAATAAGCATATTTGTTAATTTTTGTAGAATATTTCGCTTCATTTCACGATAGAAACAGACATTTTCCAGTCTGCGATAAAGGCTATTAAATAAATTTATTATATAAATACCGTATATTTCCTGTTCCAATTTCGTGCAGTTTCTTCTGCATTAGTCCACGACTGTGCCTACACAGTAAATATATTTGTAAATTTTGCAAACATTTATTAAAAATTTACCGAGAGCAGTTTCCTAGTTTACGATATTTATCTCAGTTAACGCCTGTTTCCACAAATTTTTTTAAAAAATACTTACTTGCCTATCTAAAAAAAATTGTTGAATCATTTTTTTCCGTGAAAATTTTACTTCTAGTAACGGTCCGCATATGTAGCCTTATTATATTGTTTTTTCTTTCATTTGATTGATCGTTATCAGGTTTTCATATAGGTACGAAGAGCCAATGATTTTTGGTAAGTATAATATTGCAACAATTTGTTTTAATGCTCACCTGCAGCTCTTGATTCAAGGTGAGTTATTTGGTGTCGCCGTCTGTTTGGCACAATCAAATAAGCAACGCCTCTGCAGTAATAGCCTATATTCTGCAAATAACAACGAAACAGAACTGCAATTGTGCACATAATGCATTGAAACAAAGTGTTGCAAAATCCTTTTCGCGAAAAATCACTGATTCTACATATACTTCAAGTTTTGATTACCAAATTGTATCTGGCCAGATTAATGTAATGCATACATAGGTCGATAAAATGTTTTTCTAAGTTTTATGATTATGGTGTCGTTAAATTTAAATCAAAATATTTATTTGATGTTTGTTTCTGTATTCAGAATTATTCAGATATCTACGACGCGCCGTGGAATTTTGTAGTGGTGTATGCAGAAAGTCCGTGTGTTGCTTACTTCCGTTGCGAGAGAATCATCGCAAGAAAATTACGAAAACGTATTGAAGATGTGTTTGTTCCCTCTTTGCTGTGCAACTGTTTTCCCAGACAATGCACGACGCTCCTTAGTTTAGTGGAGAAAGTTTACCAAGCACTATCTTCCCGGACGTGACCGAGATTAAGTACTCTCTGATCAACTACACGTGTTTGTATCTAGTGTTTCATTTGTTTCATCATGCCCACGCCTCTAACGATTGTCTCACATTAGAACTATGCACGATATCTATCCGCAAAAAAACAAATTCTGTTCTTACCAAACACTCGAAAATAAGATATCTGTTGATGAAAACAAAATTTTGTCGATGAAAACAAAATTTTTGTTTTGCCGAAGAAAGTTAGCTACAGGTTATTATCAAGCTCAAGCAACTCAACTTGATGCAGACATATGTTTAAAGTCAATAAGATTCCTAAGCTTTTTATTCGATAAATAATCTAAAGCTAATTCATCAGAATAAACATTTATTCTAACTCGAGTAAGGATGTACAGTCACATTTCCCAAGAAATTAATTTCAACTAGGAAAAAAAAACTTTCCACTCAGTCCTTCAACTGTATAACATGCTTCCCGTATGCATAGCAGAAGAATACAATATCTGTAATTGTTTGAAATTTGTTAATAAATTAATAAACTACCAATGTTGTGATAATATTAAATAATTACATTATTTTCTTACAAATGGATAAAGTAAAGATTGAATCATGGAGTTTGGTTTATATCTAATGTATTTTACTGTATGTTGTAGTTTGTTATTGTTTTTACTATTGTTTAAATATGTATTAAGGAATTTATTTACTAATTTTCCATTTTGGTGTATTATAACTGACTGGTGTGTTTTGTAATGTCATAAAGCATAAAGTCTACATCCTTAAGTTGTATGACTCGTTTTGTTGGATCAACGGAATCATAATAAAATACACTGAATAAAAGACGGTTATAGAACATTCGCGTTAGAGTGTAAATTAAGACCTATTTGTTTTCCCTTGCATGCAATTTTGTATCTTATGAGCCAATGGGCTAGAGTGAATGAGGAGAGAGTTTTGGTCAGCGCTTAACATCGGGTCTTCAGCGCTGATGAGGGGTGACATGATGTGACTATAGAGCAGCCGAAACGAAAGGGCGGGGGAAACGGGAGATCCCCGAGAAAACCCGCCGACCAACAACATCATATGGTACGATTTACACATGCGAAAATCCGAAGACCGACTCCGCCGGGATTCTAACCTGAATCGCCTTGGTGGGAGGTGAATGGTCTGCTAAACCATAGAAAATTATTAGTCAACTCTGAAATATCCCGGACCCTATTAACGTGAAGAGCCCTGGAGATCTCGCATGGTGAAAGGGGGTTTACCCATCCTTACAATATGATGTACGGTGAACGCTGTACAGTGAAATACACATACACTTATTATTACTTATGCTTATGTTTATATTAACATGTGTGTTATATAATCGCAGAGGCTGGGAAGTGCCCGTCAATTAACGCACAATTTGCGGTCTTCGAATGTGCATAGAAACTGCAACAAATCGTAGTAGCGGCGTCAAACAATGTGTCGGCCAAACTAACATTCCGGGAAGCACAGCAGAGTTGTTAGGTCGATCGTATCTGTCCAAGGATATTCTGATTCGATGTCTCGTCGAGTTCACTCCCAGGATCTCACATGTGGGGAAACACTTTTATAAGTGTAGATGTTAAAATAGATACACTGAGAAAAAAATTTTGTTGGTGCAAACAAAATTTGTTTGAATCAACCAAATCATTTGTTTGTATAGGGGCAAAGAAATATTTGTTTGCTCGTACCAAATTATTTTGTTCCCTTGATTTGTTTGAGGCAAATAGCTGAATTTTGTTACCAGTACTAAATATTTAGCTGGTCATAAAAATATTTCGTTGGCCATATCAAAAGCACATGCAATATTTTAAGAACTAAAAAATTATATTTTATAAACTTGAAATTTTTTTAAAATTTTAAGAGCTAAAAAAAAAAGTATGGCCGCGCCGGGATTTGATCCATTATCCCCTCACTTGATTCTTTCTGCTCATGACCTAACCGACTGAGCTACGAGTGCTTCCGTGACAGCACGATAGTTATTTGTAAAGGAATAGTTAAGTCGTGCACCGTTGGGTCGTAGCACAAAGAATGAGTCGTGTAGCTGCGGTGTTTTTCAAGTTTATAGCATTTTATTTTGTGATCAATCGAATTAACCACTTTGAAATTGTTATAGCTAAAATTAAGATACTTGAATTATGCTGATTAACAGTTTAGACGTCCTACTTGTGGCACAAACTTGTATTTTGAATGTTGAGGTATACAGTGTTCGCCGTCTTATCACTTACGTACGCAAGCCTGCCACCTTCCGCAAGTCAACCAAATGTATTTAGTTTTGCCAACAAAATCATTTAGTCCATCGAAAAAAAAATTGTGGGTTCAAAGCACTTCACTTATAACTAACAACATTATTTTGTTGACAAGTTGTAACGAGTGGTTTGTTTACACAAAATATTTATTTAACGTCCTGCAGTAACCAAATATACGTTCGGCACTAACAAATTGCGTTTAAATGAATAATTTGGTCGAGAGAAATAATTAAATTTGTTTGGAGGACTCCAAGCTTGGTCTTAACAACAAAATATTGTTTAGCTGAAGCAAACATCACCCAAACAAATATATTTAGCATAATGAAACAATTCTTTCTCGCAGTGTACATGTATGTGTCATATGTGTTATCTTATACAATATTTTTAATGTGTTATATCGGGATGTATTAAGATATTTGAACTCCACTTGACTGGTAAACTATATTAACAGTATGTGTATCTCGCATTAAATGTATTATTTAAATTTGACAGGCTTCATACCCTAATGTTTGTTATACAAACTTGTAATAGGGTTATACGGAGTGTGTAAATAAATGAAATGAAATGGGACTATATGTGGTGATACCGAAGATAGGTCATGAGAAACTGCAGTTTCCCCTGTCGTTTCATCCAGGGCCAACTCCGTTATCACATCTGTCACTCTTATTCGCAATTGTTGCTATATGAATTATATTTCAACGCGTATTGCGACCCTCTAAAACCAGTAATTGTGCGTCAATTTACAGGCACTTCCCAGCCTCGGGGACTCGTCTTCGCATACCCTGCAACGTGATGAAGAGCTTTTAAATCTTATTCAAGGCCATCATGTTCACCGCGAGCTCATGATGTTGACATGCTTGCAGGTTTAAACCAATAAGAACTTGTTGCTATTGCTGAAGTTGTGTTACCGGAGAATTCGTTCCTGCGCTATTGGCTGTGGAGTGTATCTGACTGTACCAGTCTAATATTCCACACACGACCCAAGAATTGTGTATAGTCACTGCTTAGCACCGCTTCTCATGGAATACACACATACACGTACACTTCAACGCCGGTCTACCCGGGAAACCAGCGGAGAGGCCTCGCCTTGTTTTTTGGGGCGACATATTACTGTAATAGCATACTCCTACGATCCTACTCAAAACCTTTCTTTCCCATTACAATATTCTTTCAAACTATTTCATATTTACAGTATGATTGACTGAAGATGTGACGCTAATTTTAAAACCAAAAATATCCAATAACGTAGCATCAAACATCTACAACACTAAAAAGGTAAATTCTCTCAGAACTGTAGAATTTCACGAAAATTATGCGGTACAGTGCACGACAGTCTTATCTCGTGCGTATCTGTCGGTCTTACCTTCATCCCGGGTATATAAGGCTGATTCTACTACACGTTAGGAAAACAATCAAATATCTTATGAACAGTTTTAACAAGGGATAATCACCGCAACTATATGCGCTGGGGTCGGTAAGGGAGCTACTTCATACTGGTGCTTATGTAGAAAACTTCGGGTGCAAACTTGAACACTGCTGAGGGACGAAGTTGACTTCATACCTTTGTAAACTCATCACGCTGTGGAAATTGTCACTGAAGAAAGTATAGTAACACAAAGCTTGCTGACATGTTAACCCCCGCCTTTTATTATTTATAGGGACTCATTATTTTCACAAAAATATTTTATTCCACTATGTTTTACTGCCTTACGACCACATCGGTAGCATGCCTTTGTTCAGACATGTGTCTCATATGACTGCGACCATCAGAATAAGGTTACTTAATATAATTCGTAGAGATGATGGTTTATTGCGGGAAAACTTGACTGTTTGCTGGATTACAACACACGTTCATCTTACCAGAATATTACTGGCTTTAGCTAGTACTAAGAGGTCTTGTCCTATTTGACTCAGCCAATAAGCATCCCGATATTGTAATATGTGATGGCTGTGGTGGACAAAACAAAAATAAAACCATGATAGCTATGATGTTACATTGGTTACTTTTTGACGCACCTTCTCAGATTGAACAAATTCAAGTTTGGTTCCCAATAGTAGGGCATTCTTTTATCCCCCCAGACAGGGTATTTGGGAATCTTGAAAGAGAGTTTCATCGTCACAGTGTCATTCAAAACCCAGAT
>PNEQ01102517.1:27939-59350 GCA_003012365.1 Medauroidea extradentata | reverse complement strand
GCATGTTACTACAGGTTTCCTATTGGCCTGGCTGCCGACTAGCAGAGCAGCTGCCTCACGCTGATTGGCAGTAGGTGTTTCCGCCATGTTGCTGGCCAGGGAAGCCATTTTGCTGGCGTGTGTGACTGAGTTCGCCTTCCTGCCGACTATTTCACCACAGACTAAATAGTAATACAGACGTGAAATGACGTGGCGGCTCGTTTGATATCAGGCGAACTTGGCCGCTTATTGGCTGCCCGAGGCTGTAGACTCCAGCCCCGTGTCTGTTTGGCTCCTGCATGTTACGACAGGTTTCCTATTGGCCTGGCTGCCGACTAGCAGAGCAGCTGCCTCACGCTGATTGGCAGTAGGTGTTTCCGCCATGTTGCTGGCCAGGGAAGCCATTTTGCTGGCGTGTGTGACTGAGTTCGCCTTCCTGCCGACTATTTCACTTCTGTATTCCTAAATATTCGGTGGTAGAGGCGTCACTTAATCAACTGGGCCAATCAGAATAATGTTACTGAGACACCACACGTCTGTGATTAGCAGGTTGATCCCCAAGACGCTAAGAGTTAAAAAAAAAAAAAAAAAAATCCAATCATTGAATTTGAATCTGCGGATGTGCACGTAAAGCACCGAAACTCCAGTTTGTGCAAAATTCTTTTAGTTGAATTCAGAGCTCTCTAAACATTGTAACTTAGTTTAACAAATGTTCAATAATAGATTTGTCTTGGAAATGTAATTATTCCTAAGTTATCTCCTGTAGTTTAGACTATCTAGACATTTGGAGTATGCGACATCCGCTCCACACCCCTCACTAACAAAGTCAACCCCCACTCTTACAACAAATATTATTTAATACAACGTCACACACCTCTCTAGCCGGCGTGTTATTTTACCAGTTTTCGCACAATAGTCTCCTCAGTTTTTTCAATTACTTATATATATATTTTTTTTCATTTTCAAACATCTATCAGATATATTATTCTTATCTCTACTAAATCTAACAGGCGTCGTAGTGCAAGCTATGCTTGTTCAGAGCTGATGTGTAAATACGTAACACACATAATATGTACTTATTTTTCCTAATGGTTGGTGCACCTAACAAACAGACGGCTTTAGGCGGTTACACTGCCAAACATACTTATTAGTCACCACAAAATATTTTGTCATAATGGACCTTACCAAAATTTTTTGTAGTGGCCACAAATAATTTTTGCTGCCCCAATAAAGTTTTGTAGTGACTATAGAAAAATTTGTAACCGCCACAAAATTATTTCGTGAGGTCCATACTGACAAAATATTTTGAAGCCACCTTAAAAACAGTTTTTTTTCTGTAATTGTTTGATCATTTGTCAGCTAGTCTTACAGCGTCAGGCAGTCATCAAAGTCTGATAGTGTGGGAATATTTAACGTTGGTGTTAGCAGCATTGATCAGTCACGTAGGCTCCTCACACGGCAGTGTTTGTATACACCGCAGAATAGAAACACTGGCAGCGCGATACTTGAAAGTACACACGATGCACATTACGAAGTAAAGATTCGAGAATTTCCAAGTCATTTGTGTTACAACGCAAACACTGCAGAAGGTGGAAACATTGCTCATACACAAACTGACACAAAAGAAGATCTCTTCTTACCGACATGGCTTTAACTATATACACCTGGCAGGGTAGGCATCACTCAACCAGCGACATTGGAAACCTGTCGCGGAATCACTGACGATGATATAATTGAACTATTATAACACATTATAACAATGGTCAGACGACACAAACATTAAACGATTACAACTACAACTCAGTGGTCCAGCAAAACATGTCTTTGAAAATCTTAACACGACAGTTTCTTAACAAATACTCACGCGGTAGAAAGTTCAACAAATACTGATGAATAGGGACCGCTATTTTTCGAGAAAAGAATTTTGCCACAATTTGTTTTGGTACTGTACGTACACATCTGTAGTTCTGTTACGTGGTCAGTGATTGGATTTTTTAACTCTCACGAGCCTTGGGAATCTACCGGCAAATCACAGACGTGTTGTGTTGCAGGAATGTTATTGTAATTGGCTCTGTCAAATGAGATACGGCTCTTCACATAGACACGCTGCCAATAACCATGAAGCAGAATTGCATATGTCCACGTAAGGCACTGAAACAGACTGAGGCAAAATCCTTTTCGCGAAAAATAGGGGTCCCTACTGATGGAAACGATGGAGACATAAGGGCGACCTTGAAACGCACATCAAATGCCACATAGCCTCAACGAGCCAAGCTACAACAGATGAAAATAAACAAAACAAGCTCCTGCTATACAACAAGCTTGTACTTAGTCAACAAGGTGAAACCAAATATTACGGGAAAGGGAAAAAAAAGAGATTCTGTGGAACTCATTAGCACCATCAGTAATAGATAAACTTATCAAAACGAAACATTACTCGTTAGATGACATGACGAAAAATATCAAACAAATAGAAGACCGACTTATTAAATACGAACATAGCGCGGACAACGTATCCAAATCAACCGTTTTCACAGCATATAGATTTAAAAAAAAAAACTTGTTACAGGATGTAAGTTGTCCTCGAAGATCCTGCGCACGATATAACCAGGGCTAGGAATATTTCGCGAGTTCAACGACCAACATGCTAGAATCCATTACCCTGTGTAGACCGAAGTTCTACCATTTGTCCATTACCTGCTACTCATTCAGACAGCAGACAATGAACGAATATACGGGGCTTGAGTATGTATAGGTCATTGGATTCTAGCATGCAGGTCATTGAACTCGTGAAATAAAGCTTACGAGGAGAGCCATTGCAATAGACGTATGCATTAATTACAGTAAAATGTTGTAAACCATATGCAAACTGTTATTCCATGATGCCAGAATATACAGTGCTAAGGCAAAATATGTGCCCCAAGAAACCTACTCTACAGTCAAATACTAACACACGACAAATTGTAGCATTCGAGGGTAGGCGGAACACACGTGCAAACGTACAAAGAGTTTAAAGTAAGGTATAACAGTTTGTAAGTAACATAATTTAGATAACTATTATACGCAGCTAGAGCTTTGTATGTCCTCAACGTTTCACTATAAGAACTTCTCATAATGTGACAACTTAACGAACATGGGGTCGACATATTGTCTCATACAAGAAAACGGATTCACATATATTGCATACGCCTTACCTAAGTTTCGCAGGAATGGCCACCGCTTGGCTTACAGACTTTCAGCCATATTGCTAGCTCGTGCGCTTAGAGATCGCCTCAGGTGTTGTAGTCCTGCCTCTAAGTTCTCAGGCCCTCTGTGTGTCGAGGTGATTCCTGTATAAAAGTTGTCGACAGTGCAGAGTCAAACACGTGGCTACTACACGAGGCAGTAAGTGCTGCCGGTGTGACAGGGTATATTCTCGCGCACAGGAATGAAGATTGTGTTCAGCTCGGTAGCATAGTTGCTGGTATGTTAGGATGGTAGTTACGACATCAGAGTCGACGGGGAAACACACCGGGAACATCCAGTCGCAGCTAATTTCCTGGTATCAGGGCACCTTGCTTCACACTCCGCATACACTTACTTAGTACGTCTTTCACGATTATTACTTTATATTCCCAAACGGGAGCAGATATCAAAAACTGCTGAATGGGTTTGTTAAAAATTGTTATTTATTACTATGTAGTCCAATTTTTTCTAGACAAAAATTATATAAATTGGGCTTATTAGTTCATTCACGGGAATTTACTTAACTGCATAATTATCTGAAATCATTGTGTGTTTCGTATCGGAATGTTTTTAAATACACTGTGCAACGGTTCATATCTGCTCTCGTTTAAGCTTAAAAGAATAATTATAGTAATATCGGTAGAAATGACGGATCATGGCCTAAAGTTGGCTGGCTTGTCTTCCCAAATACGCGTCTGTAGACTCTGTTTCTCAGTTCTGAGAAAACGACTTTAAGTGTTGTACAAGTTGCATTATTTCTCAGTCGACATTTTTAGTTCTAAAATGAACCTCTGATGTCAACTTCACCGTTTGTACTGTAAATTTGGTCTTTCGCTGTGACAAACATTTCACAATATTAACAGTAATTTCCCATAAGTAGCTGTCAATGTTTACTGAAGTTATACGAAACAGAATTTACCCGAAGAGAACCAGCCAGATTAGCTAACATTTTGTATGGATTGGCGAGTGTAAAGACTTTTATTTATTAATTGTGTTACAGTGGATATTCGACTTATCAATACATTTTAAGATGCATAATGAGTATAAGCATTATTAATTTTTACTTTTTAAATTAAGGTCAACATATATTTTACGGCAATTACAAAAGAAAAAATATTGACATTATCGTTGTTCTTTCTTACGGTAATTAAAGAGCCTTGATTTTAAGTATGTGGAGTAAAATTTAAAATGATTTTTCTGCGAAGATTGTACAATTACTGTACAAAACACTGATTCATTCTAAGTAACTACTGATAGGTCAAATCAATCATTTAAGGGCACGGTTCAATTAAGTTTTCAACGTCTTTTTATTTTTATATTTGTACCAGATAATTTTTTTTCTTATTTTAGACATAAATTGTGACTAAATCTTTTTCTTATAAAATTGCTGTATCTCTCATAGTTTTCGCGTAATGAGTCGTAAACATCAAAATTTGCACTTTACAGTTTTATGTACGCTACTAAAACCAACTGACATAACAAACCGAAAAAATTCACAGTGTATAACAATGTTGTAGGCTATGAAATGACACATATAATTAAAAAAATAAAATATTTTTGTATTTAATAAAAATGATAAATTTTGAAATAAAATTTTAAAAACAAATTTTTTAAAATAAAAAATTAATTTATTTTTGTTTTTATATATGTCAAATCATAGTCTACAACATTGTTATACACTGTGAATTTTGTCGGTTTGGTATGTCAGTTGATTTTAGTGGCGTACATAAAACCGTAAAGTGCAAATTTTGACGTTTACGACTCATTACGCGAAAACTATGAGAGATACAGCAATTTTATAAGAGGAAGATTTAGTCACAATTTATGTATGAAATAAGAAAAAAAATTATCTGGTACAAATATAACTATACAAAAAGACGTTGAAAACTGAGGTTTACCGCGCCCTTAATCATGAGGTGCTATTGATAGCGACATGACATAAAACACATGTTATATAGTGGTAGAACCTCGAGTTTGTCGCAAGAAGTGTTGTGCACCATTTTGTTACAAAGTCTTACGTGCACACCTGCAACTCTCCTTCGTGGTCAATGTCAGGATGTTTTTTAACTTTCATCGTCTACGGAATATACACGCTAATTACATACGTGAGGTGTCGCATTAATTAACCTTGTTCTGATTGGCACAGTCAAGTAAATGACGCCTCGTCACAAAGTCATGCTGGTAATAACCGTGAATATAGCTGCAAATGTGCAAAAACTTTGTGCGAAAATCAAGGGTCCCTACGATAGGTCAACGCAAAGGTAGGGCCGCCAGGTATAGCCTAGATACGCCTGTCTCCAGTCAGCCCAACAACTGGAAGAGGTATAATATAGAGCGGGATTAATTAATATTCAATTTTTACAATTAGGAGCGTAAGATAAGATGTGGATGGTGCAGTGGAGGAATGCAAAAGCGCAGGAAATGGAAATGACTTCAGAAAACCCAAAAGGCGATATCAACGTCCGCTAACTTATACTAAGGTAAATTCTACTACAGGTTAAAAAGATCAATGTTAAAAAATTTGCACAGGGAAAATTTCTGCCGCTTCACTCTAAATCTGAATCAGTGAATATTCACTAATTCACGCTGATGTATAAAGCAGTTTCAACAATTATAATCAGTGAAAATAGTCACTGTTTAATTAGTGAATACTCACTTATTTCCTTTAAGAATTCCAACATCTTACAAGTGAATCAGTGAATATTCGCAGATTCTCCAGTTGTTTTCGAAGAACAGTTTTCGCTTTTTTGAATCAGTGAAAAATTTCTGGAAAATCTGTGGACATTCATTAGTTCACTTGTGGATTGTTGGCACTCTTTATCGGAATCAGTGAATAGTCACAGATTTCACAGTGGTTTCTCACTGATTCAATTTGTTGAAACTGCTCCATCCATCGGCGTGAATCAATGAATATTCACTAATTCAGATTTAGAGTGTTGAGCGCTGGTATCGGTAATGGGTGCAAACTGACCAATCACAGAGCTTCCCTTAAATTTAAGTTACATAAAGTTGATAATTTAAAACGCGAAATTGGTTTATTTTCACTTTGAAACTAATTTAAATGACTTCTAACATTTCCAAGTCTACTTAAATTTAATTTTACTTCGGTTTCGTATTTTATCTGATCCCTTAACGATAGCATAGAAACTAGCGGCAGAAATTTTCGCTGTAACAAACCCTCCCACAAGAAAACAAATTTAATTTTCAACCTATAGTAGGTAGAATTAACCTTAGCTACACACACACACGAAAATCGGGAGCGACCTCACAAGAGATTCGAACCCACAACGCCGTGATGGTAAGCGACTGATCTAAACATTACTACTCACTACTACTAACTATGGTAGGCAGGGGCAGATCCAGAATGGAATTGAGGGGGAGGGGGGAGATATATTTTTGCTAGCACCGGTTGGTCGGTTTAAAGAGGTGGGAGGGGGGGGGCCGGGGTTCCCCCCCGGAAAAACTTTGATTTTAAGATACACAATGGTGCACATTGAGAAGATTTTGAACGTCAATGTTTAACACACAACAGACACAAATTGGAACATTTTCAAAGAGTTTACAGTCAGTCTCTTAGAATATGTTGCAAAGTTCATAACACCTACTGCATTTTCAGTAGTTTGAATAAAAAGTATAATATTTCTAAAACAAGGTTTGTCTCTTGTTAGGGGGGGGGGGATTTTCCCCAATTCCTCCTCCCCCCTTGTATCCACCACTGATGGTAGGCTACATATGACAACATTGTTTCCCGGAAATTACTTATTGGTAGAGCCACGATTTTATGGCGAAAAGATTTTTGCAACATTTGGTTTCGATGCGTCATGTGCACACCTGCAGCTCGCTACATCGTCTGTGGTTGGATGATTTTACTCTCACTTGCCTTGACAAATTATAGACGTACAGACTCACAATAATCTTATTATGATTGGTGCAGTCAAATGAGAAACGTGTCTGAAAAAAGACACGCTGCCAATAACCTTGAAGCAGAACTGCCGACGTGCACGTGAGTCACTGAAACAAAGTGGGGAAAAAATCTTTTCACGACAAAATCGTGGCCCTACTTATTGGCGTGAGTTCATGTGTTTACAGAACCGTTGTAATAGACACAGACGTTATATCATAGTTTGGATAAATAATACTCTGGCGAGGGAACTTCATACGTGCACACGCACACACACGCACACACACACACACACACACACACACACACATATATATATATATATATATATATATATATATATATATATATATATATATATATATATATATATATATATATATATATATATATATATATATATATATATATATTCATACATATATGTGTATGTTTAAGCCCACAACAATCTGTGATTCTCCAAGAACACACCAAGTTCAAGATTACTACCTCGGAAAATGTTCCTTCCTGAGCGTATCTACGATGTGGGTGGAAAATTTAAGATATATTCATGTATTTTTATCAATCAGCTGATTAGTCCCTTGTGACTTAGTGTCATATGACTTAGACATTCAGCAGTACTTGAAAACAACAAAGAGACGCGCGTGTGAACGTAAAATTTGGCTTGTGGGAAGAAGGTCTTACACGTGAAGTCAATCAGCGAATTACTTTACAAATTTCTTTCGCATTTTTCTAGGTATTTCCACCAGTAGTCAGATTTCTTATATTTCACATACGTCATCGTAGGCTGCTCACGATGAAGTGAGTGCCTTAAGGGGGGTTGATCCCTGTCAGATAGGTTTTACGGTTTTTCTTATAAATCAGGGAATAGACACATTGTTTTACTTTTTTCACGCTGACAAGGCATGGTTTATTGTTTCATTCACTTTTTGGAATCCATATGGCATTGTTTCTGTTAATGTCGTGGCCTGTGTAGTCGATCACGTAAATAAAGCAATTTTTCCTTTTCAGCTGTTTCCCGTTGCAAAATAATGTATATATTATGGTTACAGCAATTACAGAAAATCGATAAAGTTTGTATCTATGCCTTGTCGTGACAAAAATATTGATTCATCGACTGGAACAGAAGTTATCAAGAAGAAACAGATAAATCCAAGGTGGTAGGGATCAATATCCCTTAAGGAGACCGTATTGTCAACCATTAAGATTGAAACATACGTTTTATTGTAGATTCAGAAGTTGTGAGGAAACGGTATCCGCCATCTTACATTTATATGAATTCTGCGATAATTTGCATTACAGGTATCATATCAGGTTATAAGTAAAGCCACTGGTTTTTTTGCGAATATTTTTTTTTGCACAAAATATTTTCAATGCAATACGTGTACATCTGCAGCTGTGCTTCGTGGTCAGTGATTGGCTGTTTGTAACTCTCAGCGTCTAGGTATTCTACCCACAAATCACAGACGTGTGGTGTCTCACTAATTTATTCTGATTGGCTCAGTCAAATGAGCGACGCCTATGCACAAATCCATGTTATCCAATAACCATGAAGCGCAGCTGCAGGTGTGTACGTAAGACACTGAAACAAGTAGTTGCAAAATTATTTTCGTTAAAAACATGGCTCTACCTATAATATTGTAAAGCTGCCATACTTTGTGATTGTCTTCGAACTTCAGTAAGAGAAATATGTTTAACATTTTAATTTTAATATTGTATTCGGTACATTGGTTACTTTTGGTTACTTACTGCCGAAACGATTAGAGCCTGCTCTCTATTGGTAACATAACGAACTAGGTTAAGGTTAAGCTACATGCTGGAAAGATCAATGTTATTAGTTTGGAAAGGGACTATTTCTGCCGCTAGTCGAGCTAGTATCGGAAAAGTGTGCAGACTGACCTATCACAGAGCTTTTCGTGAATATAAAGCTACATATAGCTGATTAAATATTGTCGTGAATCAAATTCACAAGCCAAAACTGGTTGTTTTTCAGGTAAAATTTAAAGCAAACAATTTCTTCCCCAAGGTTAGCTAAATTAAATTTTACTTCTGTATCGCATTTTACTAGATTCTTAGTGAAAACAGCCCGACTAGTAGTATAACATTTTCCTTGCCAAAATCGTCTATGAGAAATTCGTTTGTCTTCTTAACCTGTATCACAATTCACCTTAACTCAGTGTACCGAGCCTTTGTAATTATGGGAAGGCTGCAAAGTGATTTATCACGATATTAAGGTGTACCACGACGTATAGTCAGTTTACTATATTTGTTTTTCAGTGGTTGGTTGAAGTTTTTTTTGGAACAACATCGAAAAGTGGTAAAATGATCGTGAATGGCTTATATTATTGCGTAACATTTTTGGCTGCGACCTTATACGGTCCTCGTATTATTGCACGCACACGCAGTCTCGCGACCAAGCACACGCCTCTGTAGGTACGCCTTATAAGTTATGCCGGCCCGGGGCGCCAACGCTCCTTCCCTACGTCATATCCAGGCTACACCCAGTGAACCGGTTCCACTCAGAGAAGCTTCCACCCCCGGCGTTCTGTCTCTCTCTCTCTCTCTTTCTCTCTCTCTCTAGTGCCCGGCCCAGTCTTCTCCTTCATATGTTTCTCCTCCCGACCATGCAGTTAATTCGTGCTGGCCCGCCGTAGTTATATCTTCCTGGTCCTGTCAAGTTTTGCCAGATCATACCATAACTATCGATTTGTACAGTATTTTCATTATTTGTACCATAGACGATACCTACCTGCCAATAATGGCTAATTGTACCATAATTTCAGGTTTAAAAGAAAAATCGATAACGATTGTCAATTCGTTGGAAAGGGAACGAAAAAAACGTTCGTTTTCCCCTGGCTCAGTTATACACCGCAATGTTTCTGCAGCAAAGTAATATTTGAGACTGTACAAAAATCCTTCAAAAAGACAGTACCATTTGTTACTCAGTTTGGCTTCATATGTATCTAATTCTAATAGTTACTTGTTTTTACAATTAAATTTCACATTTAATTAGTTTGTGAACAGTTAAAAATTTTTAACCAATATTTTAAAAATATTTTACGAATGTACCATAATTTTTCTCGAAAAACGATAACTTTAAGTTGCGGAAACGATACTTCGTCGTACAGGACCTGGCAACACTCTGTCTGCACCGCAACTTGACGACACTTCTCGACGCAAGGAGGTCGTCGTCGATGATTTCACGTCGGCGGGTTTCGCAGCTGCCACGCGGTCCCGGGAAAAAAATATTTCTCAGAGGAATAAAAAACTAAGCTATAAATACGAGACTGGTGAGCGCATTTAGAATAAAACAGCCTTTATGCGGAGAACACGGACTTGAGGCACAGCAGTTTTGTTGTAGTCTATATTTCTATGTGATGTATAGCTGTGAGCCTGGAGTTACGTTTGTAGAACGTCTGGTATGAAGTCAAATGCACGCTTCTACTTTTCCTGTTTTGCTAATTACTAGGAACCTGCAAAATTCACGTATTCTTTTTGGGTACAGGCTAGAATTATAACAACTGTGAGTTCATGTCATTCTCCCAATTGGGGCTTGACGTAGTTGGCACCTTCTGGAGAGCGGTAAACCAATAGTAAAGAAATAACCAAATGCAGACTCAATTATGTGACATCACCGCGTCAGCGAGCAGCCAATGAACAGCTGATATCTACTTGAATACACAGATATTCCTGGAGGATAGCCTACATGAACTTGCGAATTATTCCGGTCTCTATCACTGTAAAAAAATACTTTCTAAAATGTTTAGGAAGTAATTAACCTAAACACAGTATGGAACAGTTACCATACTTCCGTCTTGTAAATATGCAAACTGTTACACTTGTTATAATACAAGTGTGGTAACTTCAGAATACATTTGACTGTTTTATAAAAACGTTAAGGAGTGCTACCATGGATGTCCGGCAAACTATTCTACCATACCTACTTTCTTAGCGCTCCTATACGCACGTCTGGTAAATTTACAAACTATTTTTTAGAGTGAGGTACGCCTGTTTCTCGCGAAAAGAATTTTGCCACACTTTGTTTCAGTGCCTTACGTGCACATCTGCAGTTCTGCTTCGTGGTCAGTGATTGGTAGAGACACTGGAAAATCGCGAAAATGTTTAGCATAGTCTGCAATAAACTATATTATATTAACCGTAACACGTGTGAACACTTTTGTGGCGAATCACACAAGCTGTGTATTCAAGCTGTGCAATTCTAACTGGGCCCGTTGTAGAGAGAAACAATGCTTCAGATAAACCATAGCCAATATAGATACAAAATAGTCAGTGTTATATACAGCATGTTGGAACCTAGCAAACAGTCAACTATTCCATCGATTTTCCACTGTCTCTAGTGATTGGATATTTTAACTCTCTCGAGCCTTGGGATTCTACCGGCAAATCACAGACGTGTGGGGTTGCAGAAACGTTATTGTAATTGACTCAGTCAAATGAGATACGGCTCTTCACACATACACGCTGCCAATAACCATGAAGCAGAACTGCCACGAGTTGGTAGCTGAAAGATTTTTGCACCATGTTGCTTCATTGTCTTCCGTGCACATCGGTAGCTGCGCTTTATGGTTATCAGCACCGCGCCATTCTTCAGACACGTCGATCACTTGACTTCAGCAGTGAGGATAGTGTTACTGAGACTCAACACGTCGCTGGGTGAGAATTACAAGGTTGTAAGTGCCAGAATTCACAGAATTGAAATATTAGTACTACGTAGTTCCGTTTGATAATATGAACATTCCGACACTGTCTTGTTTATTCCTGATTAATTGGTTCTGAATTAATTAACCAGCCAGGATGTACAGACTGTTAGAAAGAACATACTAAAAGTAATGTTTCATTTTCGTAAAATTTGGCACTTAGAACCTTGTAATTCTCACCCAGCGACGTATGTGATTCACCAGTAGAACCCCGAGACAAGTGACACGTCAAACATTTAATACTGACCACGAAGCAGAACTGCAGATGTGCACATAAGGCATTGAAACTAGATGTTGCATAATTTGTTTACAAAACAACTATGTCTAGCTATCTGTCTCAGAAGATAATTTTTTAGAGAAATGAAATGCGTACATGGTTCCTGTTAAACCACAAACCACACATTCCAATATCTACGTTTAAGTGGTGGAAATTCTACAATTGTTATAAATAGAAACCTGAAAAATTCGCGTTTTCTTTTGGTCCCAAGCTGGAATTGCAGCAACTGTGAATTTATGCCACTTTCGCAATTGCCCCGTAACTTATTTGACACTTCCTGTAAGTCGCTTAGCCAATAGTACAGAAGTAACTAAATACAGGCCCATATCACTGTGTCATCGAGCAGCCAGTGAGCAGATAATGTCTGCTTGAATACATATATGTTCTTGGAGGCTAACCTACATGTCAGTGTGACCCGCGAATGTTTCCCCGTCTCTAGTTATAGAGAACTGAAAATTTCGTGGCTTCACAGACCTAGCCTCCAAGATTATCTGTGAACCAATCAGACAGCAGCAGTTTATTGGCTGCTCGCTGACACTGTGATGTGTGTTTACTCATATTTTATTGGCTCAGCGACTTCGAAGATGTGTCGAATAAATCAAAGGCCAGGTGTAAACGTGACGCTAACTAAAAATACCGAGAAATATTTACGTTCATATTAATACAAAATTTTTTAGAGCCTTAAAAATTGCTTACTTTACCGTGATAATACTATATAAACCCCACCCAGGGACCTTAGACTTTATTTAACTGGTATGTCTGTCAACAGGTAGGCCTAATTAGAGACGATTACACACAACTTCACACCAAGTATAGGAACTGGAAGAGGAATCTGCCATGGCCTTGGTTGCAGGAACTGTCCTGCAATCCCCAGGAACGATCTCGGAAACAATTTAAAACGAAACAGGGATGGGCGGAACCGGTAATCGAACACAAGCACTACAGAATGCGAGTACATCACATTAGACAGTAGCCTACTTACTGTTATGTGTTGTTGCATGTTTGACGGTAATGAACTTGAGACTCATATAACAAGACATGGGTAGGAACAGGTTATCTCGAAAAGAATATTGCATCACATTATTTCAGTTCCTGACTTGCAAATCTGCACCTCCATTCTATTTTATTTTAGAGAGTATATTTACGTCCCTCAGTTTTATGCTGTTAGGCTTAATAAGAGACGGTGTACAAACTATTTTAACCTAAGTAAACAACATAGACATCCACGACCCTGCTGGGATTCGAACACAGGACCTCTCACACTGTAGGCTGGCATGCTACCGACCACGCTACGAAGACCGGCTTCTATTCTATGGTTAGAGCCATGACTTTGTCGCAAAAATATTGTTACATAATTTTGTCTCAATGACTTACGTGCACATCTGCAGCTGTGCTTCATGGTTATTGGCTGGGTATCTTTGTTCAGACACGTCTATCATTTGACTCCACCAATCAGAGTATGGTTACTATGACATCATACGTCTGTTATTTGCCAGTAGAATCCCAAGATTAGTGATAGTTAAAACAACCAATCACTGACCCTGTAGCATGGCTGCACATGTTCACACAAGGCATTGAAACCAAACGGCGCAGAAATCTTTTCACCATAAAATCGTGGCTCTATCTGTAGTTATTGGCTGCATGTATTTGTGCAGAACATAGTTAACTGGGACGACACGCGTATGTGATTTTCTGATATAACCCCAAACTTAGACGCTGGGAGATTAAACATCCAATCACTGACCGCGAAGCAGAACTTCAGGTGTGCACATAAGGCCACTGAAAGAAAGGGGTGCAAAATTATTTTTAGTAAAAAAAAATCAGTGTAACTAGTTATGGGCTTATTCCGCATGTTACCGATACGGACAGCTGATAAGAACAGTCGCTTCAATTTCACGTATTCATCTGGCACCAGCCTAAAGATTTCTCAGTTCTATACACACACTGGGCACAACTGAAGGGCTTAGAAGCCAAAGTGCATTTTCATGAAACACGAGTTTAGTCATGGCCGTCTTTAGTACAGGGCCGGAGTCTTGAATGTGGCAACGCTGCATCGGAGGCCTACTGCCGATCGCTCATTGGCTGCCCTAGTCAGTGTAGACGTGTACACGCCACTAAAGCTGCATCTATACACGTTGCAGAGACTAGGATGGCCAAGAAGTGACAAGTAGTAGGCTGCCGATGCAGTGTTGCCACATTCAAGACTCCGGCCTTCCACTAAAGACGGCCATGGTTTAGTGCATATTTTGTTAGTTAAAAAGTTAAGTTAATAATTTTGTGGTCGAGTGGTATGTGTGACACAGTCTAGTGGGCCATAATTTGGTGATGTTTTACAAAAACAGATGTCATAAAATATGCTGTTAGTGTGAGAAGCGATGATTATATGAATGTCACTTATACCCCTTGACTTCTATAAGTCCTTTAATTGATTATTCATTGGTAGAGCAACTGATTTATGCGAAAAGAATTTTGCACAACTTTGTTTCAACGCCTTATGAGCACATCTGCAGCTGTGTTTCGTGGTCAATGATTGGATGTTTTTAACTCTCAGCGTCTAGGTATTCTACACGAAAATCATATACGTGTGGTATCTCTGTAACATTACTCTGATTGGCACAGTCAAATGAATAACACCTCTGCACAAATTCATGTTATCCAATAACAATAAGCTGCAGATGTAAGACACTGAAACAAGTTGGTGCAGAATTCTTTTTTCCAAAATCAATAGTTCTATCCATTGGCTTATATAACCATACAAACGGGTAGCACGCGATGGTCCCATTAATTCATTATTTATTTTTTTATTACTGGCTTGCAGTAGCCATAGCTTTGTCAGAACAACAGTCGGCCAGTCGCAGAAGTACCACTGAAGTATACGTTCGTAACATTTAATCTGACCGAGAATATTTCTGCGAAATTAACGTACATCCAAACAACTCAGCCATTTTGTTACCTGACTAAACAAAGCCACCTTGTACTCACAACGGCCTGCTAATGACACATTTGTAATTTTTTTTATTCTCTGAGAGACTTTGGGCGAAAGCAGCAAATGGAGAGGTTGAAAAATGACCCTTGGTCCTCCCCACTAGTCGGGAGATTGTTCCTGAAAGGGACTCATGAGGGATGGCTGGGCGGAGAAGTTGTTCCGAAGAGAGGAACGGCATTAACGGACAGATATTTTCATTCCCTCTGACGCTGATGAATTCTTCGGCCAGACTTCACAGAAGGTAAGGCAACAATATGTATGTTTTCTACTTCTCCGACAAAGAGGGAGGAAAAACAAATGAAGACAGAACAAAATGTGTAGTTGTGCCTATAGGAGTCACGTTAATAACAGACTTTGTTTGGCCACAACAGATCTTTAAAAAAATAATAAGCATCGGGTATTTGGGCACAGTTATTATCAAGGCCAGATAATATTAGTTCTGTTATAAACCTCGTTGAAACACATCTTACTCAAGTTAGTATCTCACTCTTCACGTTAAATATGTCTGTAATCATTCCTCATTTTCTTCTCTGGGAATGTTACATAAGGAAATGAAACTGTGGGTGTAACATTTAAACTTTTACCACGAGATTTTAACTGTAGTTGGTATTATATAAAACTTAAAACGTCAGAAAGATTTTAATCTTCTTGAAACCACCAAAAATGTATGGATGACAGTAAGGCTGGCATAAATGCATAAACAAACGTAACATTTAAAAAAATTACTTCAAAAATGATTGGATATAATGAAATGATATGAAATTATATGGAAATGACACAAAATATTGCATATAAGATGAAACATTTTTATGGGCCAGACATAACGACGAAATAGTTCTTGATCAGTATTCAACTCTTATTCCATTTGTACTAGACATATAGGCCATAATATCAATAAATTACAGTTCCCGTTGGTACAAACTAAAACAATTTTTTTTTGTTACACGACATTGCAAGCGACTCCTTCGACGGCAACGGATGCGACTTTTTCGGGAACTGTAATCTGTTTCCCGTCGCTCGCAATAATATGCGTGTAAAGAAAATCAGGTTTAGTTAGTAATACCAATCCCAGGGATCGTTCAAAGATTACAGTTTATGTTGGTGTTGTACTTCAGACTTTAAAACCAGACTTCCATTCTCACATCCTGTTGAGATCGTCTATAGTGTCACAGATAGGGACAGTAGCTCTGGTCAATCTTGCCTGTAACCACAACTGTGTTTCTGCGGTGTTTGAGGTTGGCCCAAAGTTTATTCGTATTCTTAGATCTATTTATTTGTATTTTACACCAACTTTTTTCAGTGCATGGGAACAAATTGGTGCAAATTCCATTTCATAAAAAATCAATGGCTCTACATATTTGCTAGAGAAATTTTGACGAATCAAAATGACTACTCAAAGTGACAGCATTAAACTATTCAACACAGAAGACTACAGCTAAATAATGAATAAGACAGTACAGTATACCTGTATACAGGTGAATGAATTCACGAATTCTTTCGGTGACATCAGTAAAAAATCATTTTCGTTAATATCTTATTCCAGTCATCGACGAGGAACGTTTACAAGCAGTGTTTAGCTCAATTAAAAAAATTTTAATTCGAAATTTTAGTTGTCGCGACAAAAGAAATTTACGCTCTAAAAAATAGTTAGTAAACATGTCACATGTGCGTATAGGTGCGCTAAGAAAGTAGATATGATAGAATTGTTTCCCAGACATCCATGGTAGCACTCCTAAACTTATTTTATAAAACAGTCAAATGTATACTGAAGTTACCAGACTTGTATTGTAACAAGTGTAGAAGTTTGCATATGTACAAGGCGGAAGTATGGTTAACTGTCCAATAATGTGTTTACGTTAACTACTTCTTAAACATGTTAGGAAGTTTTTTACAGTGTGCGTTCGATACATTACTTGTATCGATTGGTGCAGTGGTCAGTCAGAATTGGGAGCAAGTACCAAAAGTGAGCAATATTCTTAACGGGCTTTCCTAAATAGGTTGTGTTTGTGTGTGTGAGACAGGAGTGGTAAGGTTGCCACTAACCCACGTATGTAATGTATTATCGCCTCTCCGTGCAAGCCACTCAGCTGGCGTGCAGTGATTTACTATTATCCTTCTTCCTATGCGACTTCAAGCGGTGACCACATTATTTCATTTGTAAACAGCACAGTTCAAAGCATAACGCTTGTTTCTATAGTTGTGTTTTTTCGAATCCGATTGTTAATATTCCACATACGGCAGTCCGAAAAAGCTATTTTTGGCCGTTTTGAGAGGCCGGAATATTCATATCCAAAATCGTTTACAAATGTCAAATACAGGGTAAACCGACTATATACAGTGATATATATTAATATCGTGATATACCTTAATATCATGATATACCTTAATATCGCGATATATCTTAATATCGTAATAAACCACTTTGCGGGCTTCACAGTATTGGGAAGTTTCTGTACACTAGTTCACAAGGTTACCAGCACAGAGCAAGTATTTGTAGTTACCAATGTATTACGTATAGTATCATTATTAACATGTTTATCATATTTCTGTTACTGAAGTTTGAAGTTTAGTATCGCGAAGTAGGATAGGTCTATCTACCACATAGAAATTTATATTTTTTTTTTTTTTTACTACAATGTGCCTCAAATTCTACCGATAGTAAACATGCAAACATCGGGACATAGGCTAGATGATTTTATTTCTGTGAAGGCGAAAGGAAAGTTGTTGTATGTAGTATACTCCTGTTAAAATATGAACAACAGTCCAGATTTGTTGTCAGTTCTTACTTGATTGTTTCTACGATAATCTTCTTTGTGGTTGTAACGATATAGGCTAAGTAGCAAAGAACGATATTAGTAGCAAAGAACGTTTTTCTTCTACGAAACATATTGTTACTATTAAAGAACATATTGTTGTATTAACAATCTAGATAACACAGACAACAAAACTGAACTGTTGTCGCTGTTTTAACAGAACTATAGTATCTTGAACAATATTCTTCTTTTCGTGGTGTTGTTTCTTTGACTGTTTGGTGAACATGATGCGGATATGTAGATTCAGCGGAGAAAGCAGTCTCATAGCCTTCGACCGTTTAAAGTCTTTGTAACTTGCACGGCCATCTGGAGTGGATCTGGACGAGACAGTAACACGATTAATGGCCGCCCACTTACCAGCTCCCACTCAAGAGAATACTGGTTTCAAGCGGAGCGTGTAGGCCGGTGTAAGGTTGAAGGGGATAAAGAAACACGCAGGGAAAAAACAATACAGACATGGAAAGTTGAGTTTTCGTATCTTGTTCAAATCAGTGCAATTGTCTCTGACTCCCCGGAAAATTTGCGGGCGAACTGTAACCCGTTCAGTTTCCGTACCTGTGCTCATGGACACCTATAACCCGGTTAACTTGCGGTAGGTACATTTCGCAAACGTACACACAAGAAACATGCCTTCTATGCAGCAAAGAAAACAATTATTTCAATCATTTTAGTTCACGGTTACGGATTCTTGCTTTTCATCAAAGGAAATCTTGAAAAGTATCTGTTTTATGAATGTAACTTATTATTTTTATAGGAAAAGTCTTCTCTGATAACAATGTTACTTTATCTGTATAAAATAATTGACTGAATTATGTAATATGTTAAATAAATTTTTCACACTAATATAACTACACTGGAAATACAAGTTTTTTTATCATTCCTTTTACACTCCACACACACGTGTATATGTATGTACACACACACACGCACACACGAGGCTTATTTGTGACATTACTTATTTGCAGTTCAGTGGTTTATATATAGGTACGTCTGTGATTAGAGGATGGAACGTCAAGGCGACGATGAAAGTTGTAAAACACCCAATCACTGACCACGACGCAAAGTTGCAAGTATCTGCACATGGCCAGTGAAACAAAGTCCTGTCAACATATTTTCGCGAAAATCATGGCTTCCTTATGAAGTTCTCGAAGTGTTAGTTTTTTTTATGCATTCTCACAAAAAAATGGCATATCGACAACGTTCGCGAACTTACTTACCCACGTGCGATAGTTGAATTTGATGTGCAGCCGGAATCGAACCAGGATCGTTGACATGGACGTCCGGTGCGCTATCTTATCAACGGACCAGAGTCTAGGGGTTGCAAGTTGAATTCGCAACTGATATGTCCTCCTCCGCTCGTGTAACGTGATATTCAAGCCATGGACGTGTTACAAGAGGTTTTTATAGCTATACTAGCTGCCCCGACAAACGTTGTTTTGTCACATAAATAACTTATTGTAAGTGTGTAAGGATGTTGTATATAAGTGGAAGAGGTCTAATAATAAAGAAATTAATAAATAATAATAATACAGCAGCGACACCTGGTAGGGATAGACTGGTATCAGCTCGTGGGGATAACTGAGCAATTATCACTTACACAGTTATCGACCGGGTTCTAAAATTATTAAATTAAAAACATTTACTAAACAATAGCACTTAGGAGTCTAAAAAGTAGATAAAAACCTATTTGAAAACCTACCGAATGTATATACAAAATTTCATTGAAATCGGTTAAGCCGTTTGGATGAGTATGGAAACAAACACTGTGACACGAGAATTTTATATATTAGAAGTTTCTCATGTTTCGTATCATATTGATACAGTGCTAAGAAACACTGGAGTAACATTTAAGATGAGTGATTCACTGATTTTTGGTGAAAATAATTTCCCACCAAATTATTTCAATCCCTTACGTGCACATCTGCAGCTCTGCTTCGTTGTCAGTGATTGGATATTTTAACTCTCACGAGCCTTGGGACCGGCAAATCACAGACGTGTGTTGTTGCAGGAACGTTATTGTAATTGGTATCAGTGAAATGAGATACGGCTCTGCATATAGACACGCTGCCAATAACCATGAAGCATAATGGCAGATGTGCAAGTAGGGCACTGGAACAAACTGGGGCAAAAATCTTTTTACGAGAAACAGGGATCCCTAGCTATATTCAGGGACAGGAGAATGTCGCGAATTCAATGACCTGCATGTTAGAATCAACTCTATTTGTCCACTAGCTGCTACTCAGTGGAACAGCAGACGATGAACGAATAAACGGGGCTTGAGTATGCATAGTACAATGGATTCTAGCCTGCAAGTTACTGAATTCGCAAAATGTTTCTGTCCCTACTTATTTATATAGAGACATGCAAAATTCGCGATATTTTCTGACAGCTGACTAGACTCCAAGTGACTATAGGCTCGTTCGACGTCTCCCGCTGGCCGATATTGTCGTGACTTGCCGTGGAGAATGCTTACACGGTAGAGAGGCCAATCTCCGTAAAGATTTAACACTCGTAAATAACAACACATAAAAGTTCGTGGCCAATTGAATAGCTGATTTTGCTATGTTATGTATAGGAAAGTGAAGTTTAGTCTGCTAGCACATGATAACGCGAATTTTGCATGTCCCTACTTATATAGCATGCCTTGGAAAACGACTACAGTACACCATTGGTAGGACCACGATTTTGCCGCGAAAAGATTTTTGCCTCACTTTGTTTAAGTGTCTCGCGTGCACATCTGTAGCTCTGCTTCATGAATACTGGCAGCGTGACACATCCCTCATTTGACTGCACCAATCATAATAAGATTATTGTGACTCCGTACGTCTGTAATTTGCCACGGCAAGTGAGAGTAAAATCATCAAACCACAGACGATGCAGCAGATCTGCAGATGTGCACATGACGTATTGAAACCAAATGTTGCAAAAATCTTTTCGCCATAAAATCGTGGCTCTAACCATTGGTAGGTACTACAAGCGCAGAGTCTACGAGGCCGCCATTTTGAAAGGGGACTGTGTGGTATGTTCAGACGTGCGCCCGCAATGCCTCTCTGTACTTGGCGTTGTGTCGTAGGTGTCACTGAGTGCGCACTTCAAGGGCAGCTCGCTCGTTAGCGAGTACACCGAGGTGAGGCATCGCATTGGAGGAAAGTAGGTCGGGGTATCCACCCACTGCGCCTTGCAAGTATGTCGCGAACATCACAAACACAGAGGCGACTGTCGCCAGCAACACTAGTTATAGTTTCGCGGAATAATCTGCGACTGTGGTAGTTAAGGACACGAACAATTTGCGAATTCGTGTGAGGTGTAATAATAATGGGGACCACTGATTTTCGTGAAAAGGATTTTGCTCCAATTTGTTTCGCTGCCGTATCTTGACTGCTTAGTGATAATTGGCACCGTGTAGAGGCGCCACTTATTTGACTGTCCCAACCAGAACAAGGTTACTCCACACCACAGTCTGTCATTAGTGGGTAGAAAGTCAAGACAGTGTGTGAGTAAGGTATTGAAAGAAAGTGGTGCAAATTTCTTATAGCGGTAATAGGTACGCCTTCCAGAAATTTGAGCCGATGAAGATTGCAAGGAAACTAAGCCACAATTACTTGCCTCTTAGTCAAGTTTGAAAGTGCGTCAGTAAACTTGCTAGAACATATCTCATAGCTGAAGAAGTAATAACACGAGAAAACTAACTTAATTCACACGGCAAATGCGAATTCGTTGTAAGTATAAGATTTCAGGGTGCTGTAAGGAAACGACAAAGAACAGCTGAAACAATTTTGTTACTAAACCTATCAGAAAGAACAGCGATTCAATAAAACTAATTCAACTACAGAAAAATCACTAATTCCAGATGATGTCCATTTGCACTCAAAGTCCTGAAGCAGTTGCTGACAACTGCACATCACATCACTTAACATTGACAAGGAATATCGAGTCCTGATCGAAACACCGTAGAGATGTAATAGGCCTACAGACGAAGGTGAGTTTAGCTTCAACTGAACGTTTTTTTGTTTATTTTCGGGCATGGACGGTCTTGCGTACGATTATAAGCTCAGATATTCATAGAGGCATCCACTTTTCTCGTTGTTGTTTAGTAACAGGCTAGTCTTCACTGTACTATACCTATACGTGCCCGCGAGTACAGTCTGAGAGGTCATTGTGTACAAGAATTTATGCGATGACAGTTACGTTTGTAAACCCTTTATAATATAGGCTATTGGTAGAGGCACGAGTATTTCGCGAATTGACTGTAGGTCAGGTTAAACGCCAATAACCTGTATATCACTGTAACTTCTGTGATTAGACGACAGCTGTTTTGACACAACTTTGTAGGTTGCAAGCCAGTATAAAATAATTCGAGGGGCTACCTATTTGTAAGGTTAGGAGTCAATGGATATTCGACTTTGGCCAGTGTGTGTATAGGACTGAGAAGTCTAGGCTGCTACCAGATTAATACGCCACATACTCGTGCCTCTAGCTATTGGTGATTTTACAGTTTGACTTCTAATTATCGGCTAGAAGCGATTTCTACGGCACGCCACGACATTGGCAACTAATCAGGAATGTCCATCGAAAATAATAGCAAGTTTGCACTCCTCACATTCCATTCATAGCTACCGGCTCACATATCAGCCACAGATTAGGGGTACGTCCACTGACATTGTATTATTATTAATTTTGCAATAACTCATGTTTTCGACTTATTTTTGTACATCTGGTCTTGATATTGCGTGTAGTTTAACACAATCAAAGAATTTATGTACAATATTTATCCACATTAATTTGGTTTGAGAGACTGTATAGCAATAATTAAAAAGAAAAATTATCCATCGTTCAATCCAGATTAATGTTATAGGCCTAGTAAAACTTCCCTGTAACTCATGTATAAATATCCGTGGTTTTTGCTAAAATATTTTTGCACCATTTTGTTTCAGTGCCTTACGTGCACACCTGCAGCTCAACTTCATGATTATTGTCAGAGTGTTTTTGTGCAGAGTTGTTATTCATTTGACTGTGACAATCCGTGCATGGATAAATGTGACACAACACGTCTGTGATTTGCGGGTTTAACCTCCAGACGTTGTATGTTAAGGCATCCAATCACTGACCACAAAGCAGAGATGCAGGTGCTCACTGAAACAAAATAGCGCAAAAATCTTTTCGTGAAAACTACCGGGCTCTACTAATCACTGACATGTAGTTTTGCAATGACTTTGTTCTAACTGACACAGTCAAATAGGGGACGCCTCTACACGAAGATATGCGCAGCAAAAATATTTTCGCGAAAACTATCGGTCCTACCTATCAGCAGCCAGGACAGACGACCACTTGAATGTGTTTTATAATGATGATATTTTAATTTGACGGTGGTTCGCTGTAGTTTAGACGAAGGCCGTATCGCGCGTATTCTCAACGCTACTGCAGCCAGCAGTCAGTTGCCGCAAGACGTTGTAGTGAGTCACGGTAAATGCTGCCTTCGCCGCCCAATTACTTTCCCCAACACCTGGTTTTCCCGCTTGGAAGTCTTGCTCCCAGTTCGGAGAACCACGGGCTTCATCCGCGCCTGTTTTGCAAGTCAGGCGAACAAGGTTCTTACACTGTCGATCGCAATACGCGCAGTGGCGGATGATGAAAAATGAGAAGCCACTGCGTGTTCTCGCCTCCTGGCAGAGTCACAATGTGTACGAGAGAAGACCGGAGTGAAGGTTGGACCGTCTGCTCGATTATCGACACACGCCTGAAGGAGGGATGAGGTGGGGTGAGCCGAGATTGGAGCAGCGATGGAATGACATTTCCCTGAGAAAACATGCCGGCCAACGACAACGCCCGCCACGTTTCTCACATTCAAAAAATTCGGGAGGAGACCCACAGGTGATCGAACCCGGATCGCCTAGGCGGGGGGCGAGAGGTTTGACCCCTCGACCACCGAGGTATCTTTAGCCAACGACCCAACGGTGCACGGTTGCTAAACACGTCGTAATTTGGTCTGGTCCGATACTTTGCCGGAGAAGAGAAATCTAATGCTACGTCCCCTGGTTCAGTACTGAGTGTTGGGTTTGTCGCTTTACCCTCACACCTGTGGAAGATGACGGTGAACCTCCACAGACTCAACATCGACTAATAGCCCCATGTGTCTACGTTGTAGCCGTTAACTTCCAAAAAATAGAATGGAAATGGCGTAAAGAAAAAAATTATACGCTTAGTACTGAAGCTTATGACTAGGGATCCCTGTTTTTCGCGAAAAGAATTATGTGAACATCTGCAATTCTTCTTCATGGCTATTGGCAGCGTGTCTGTGTATTATTTGACTGAGCCAATTATAATAACGTTCCTGCAACACCACACGTCTGTGATTTGCCGGTGGAATCCCAAGGTCTGGTAAGATTTAAAATACCCAATCACTGACTAAGGAGCAGAAACAAAGTGAGGCAAAATTATTTCCGCCAAAAACAGGGGTCCTTACTTATGACTGTGTTTTGCGGGCGGAATCCCTAGACGCTGAGAGTTAAAACCATACGATTATTATAGACCGGGAAAATTCGTGGTTTCACTGACCTGTACAGGATAGCCTTCAATAGTATTTACGCATTTAAGTAGACAATGGCTGTTTATTTTGCTGCTCACTAAGACAGTGATGTTACATGATTGGGTTTGCATTTAGTAGCTTATATTTTATTAGAGCTCTGATTTGTCGCGAAAATAATTTTGCATCATTTTGTTTCAATATCTTACGTACACATCGGCAGCTGTGCTTCATGGCTATTGGCCGAATGTGTTTGCTCAGACATGCATCTTATTTGACTACACCAATCATAATAAGGTTACTGTGACATTAATTACAGCTGCACATGTTCACGTAAGGCATTGAAATCAAATGGTGAATAAATCTTTTCACCGTAAAATCGTGGCTTTGTTTGGCTGAGGGCCCGGTAGAAGCTGTCAAATAAGCCAAGGACCAAATTCGAAAGCGACACAATTTACAGAAGTTTGAAATGCAGTTTGGAACCAAGATAAATCGTGAATTTCTCAGGGCCCTACCTACCATCTTCCACGAAGCAGGGCTACGGAGGTGCATATGAGGCACTGAAACTAATTGTTGCAATTTTGTTTTCGCAAGAAATCTGTAGCTCTACCTATACATGACAACGATGCACGTGTTATGTATTCCAGTTAATGTGCAATTTGCGTAAGTCCTAACAAACCAATGTCTAATCATAAGTTTTCCCATTCAACTTATAGTTTAGTAGCAAAACAGTTATTCCAATTTCCCCGAAAGTTGGCCGAGGTGGAATCTTTACCGTCTTCATCTCACCCATTCAATTGTTGGACCAGTAACAAGCTCGCAAGTAATCAAGTATATAATCTCTTACATTACTCTCAAGTGTGAATATGTATCAGTAACCAACGAATAAATTGATCATGCTGTATCAAAGTATCATGCATAGGACTATGGAGTCTAGTGTGCACATCATTGGACCCGTGATGTATTACTACTGTTTACATCAATAAATTAATAGTTTGACAAAATTTCAGTTGAAGTTACATTTATTAAATTGATTGACAAGCTGGTGCAGCCAAACATATCAGGTACAAACCTTACTAGATAAGATTTCACAGTTATGTGTATACTGTATTGGAAACTAAGTTTATTTGCTGATGTAATGTAACGCCCCATCCTCTCCCCTTCATGCTCACTTCAGCAGAAAATAGTTTGGTCCTTGAGTCGATCAAAGAGTGCCGCATAAATTCGTATCCGAATAAACTGCAAAAGCCCTTGAATTTGTCATGTTTTCCTTAGATCAATTCTTGAAATTTTCCGGCGCCATTAATAGCACAGCATACATTCCAAAGAAGCAGTTTTAACTAGTTCACAGCAAAATTTCGTAAATAAAATGATGTTTTGATGTTTTAGACTTTAGAGTTTACCCCTGGCGAGTGTTAACTGAAGTAAAAATAGTCCAATTAAAAAAATTTAGCATCTGCAACTTCTGAAAGAGTTCGCAGCATCGGGTGTCGCGATAACCCCTTGAAACCTCGTGACCTTGGGCGGTACGGATTAAAGCATGTTCCCTCTACCAGCGCGTGGGCGTTGCGAGACCAACTCTGTTGCGGCCACAGAACAACAAAGTCTGCAGAAGCGAAATGTCTCTACTTTGAAGTCAGTAGTCTCCTCAAACATAATTAGAGCCAACCGTTTTATGGCGAAAAGACGTTAACACCAATTTGTTTCAGTGTGTTACGCACACATCTGCAGCTCTGCTTTGGGGTTATTAACATGAGTTAGTGGAGAGAAGTTGCTCATTTGACTGAGGCAATCAGAATAATATTACTGATGCACCACACGTATGTTACTTGCGGGTAGAATCCCTAGATGCTGAGAGTTAAAAATTGACCACAAAGCAGAGCTGTACACTGAAAGAAAAGTATTGCTGTAGGTAACACTCTTCTGTTAAAATAGGGACAACCTTCCAGTTTGATTGCTAGTGCTTTATGGATTGTTCCTACAACAATATGTTATGTAGAATGAGCAAGCAACATCTTGCTTTTACAGAACATATTGACTGGATTTATTTGCTTGGACATACTCCATTGCGAAATAAATGACTGTCAAAAGAAAACTAAAAATATTTATTTTTATTTTTAGTTTTCTTTTGACAGTCATTTATTTCGCAATGGAGTATGTCCAAGCAAATATTTCGCAATGGAGTATGTCCAAGCAAATAAATCCAGTCATGCACTCCCATTGCACAGTTCTTTCAAAGATCATAGAACATATTGTTATTTCTACACAACAGATTGTTGTAGGAACAATACAGATGGTAAACCGACATACAAACTGGACTGTTGTGCCTATTGTAACGGAAGTATAGTACTTAAAACAATACTTTTCTGTCAATGTAGATTTGCACATAAGGCAATGAAACAAATTGGTGCCAAACTCTTTTCACAAAAATGGCTTAAAAATAATGCCTAATCAGGATTCTGATAACAGACAACAAAGTTAATAAAATATGACTAGACTAGAGACAATTCAGGGGTTCATTGACTTGTAGACTAGCCACCAAGAACATCTGTCTATTCTAGCAGATGTCATCTGTTGATTGGCTGTTCGCTTACTCAGTGATACTATATGATTGGACTTGCAATTAGTTGACTCGTTATAATTGGCTCAGCCTCGCCCCTCCCCCAAGAAGAGTGAAATAAGTCAAGGAACAAGTTTGTACAAACTTACAGTTATTCAAGTTCTAGCTTGTGCCCAATAGAAAACGCAAGTAATTTTTTTCGGGCCTCTATATATGGCACTAGAGACAGGAAAATTTTGTGAAATCGTTTCAAGATGAGTTAAGCTTCAAACTTCAGCAATGTGACAGTCAGAGTTGATCACAGAAGCTCAGCATACATCCTATACATCTGAGTTAACAAAGAGAAATTGATTGCACAGGAAGTTGGCAGCTTGCTGTGTTTTCAAAGTAGAGTTTGCGTGTCTGTTTAGGTTTCGTTATTCACGTGTTCTTTCTACTGGACAATTGAGAATTCTGGGGATCAACTTTCAAAATAAATTGCATGCACATAATTTAGAAATACATCTTGTGCTGAAATTAATTTGCAAACATATGCCGTCCTAACCATAAGATGTCCCTGTGGGTGTGCAACAAGTCTACTATGAGTACGCGGAGACTGAATGAGTTAAACAATGATCATGTTGGGCTGAAGAGGAGGGGGAGGGGGAGGAGTACAAAAGAAGGGGAGGAAGAAAGTGAGCGTGACTTTTAATAGAGCGCGGCCAAGCGAGGAAACAAACGACTGTCTGTGGTGTAACACGCCCCGAGGTATACTACGTAGAGATGTATGTCCGCCCGTCTGTCAAAGACGCGTCGAATGAATAGATGGAGGTTCACGCAAATATATTTTCTCAATGTTTTGCTGAATATATTATTGATAGAGGTGATGGTATATCGCGAACATTTTTTGTGCCAACATACCATGTATGATTGGGTGATATACGTCTGACACAACATATATGTCTGCAGACCAATAATAGGCATCAACAGGGCCAGTGATGTTTGGTGAAAATAATTTTGCAATAACTTCTTTCAATGCCTTACGTGCACACCTGCAGCTGCAGAATATAATAGGACAGAGGCGTGGCTCATTTGACTGCACCAACCAGAACAGTGTTACCGCGACACTACACGTCAGTGATATGCAGGTAGGACTCCGAGACGCCGAGAGTTAAAAACTTCCAATCATTGGCACATATGTGCACATAAGGCACTGAAACAAATTGTTGCATAATTCTTAAACTAAAAACCACTGGCTTTAGGCATCAAATGTTATAATGGCGGGATTCTTATTGGTTCAGTCAAATAGGGTAACAATTCCACGCACAAGCGAAAGCCAGTAATCTTTTCATAAGCAGGACGTGCATCGAAAGCATGCAAACAGTCAAGATTTCCCGCGATAACCCATCATATCTAATTATTGGTAGAGCCACAGATCTTTGGTGAAAAGAATTTTGTACCAATTTGTTTCGTTGTCTTACGTGCACATCTGCAGCTCTGCTTCTCGGTCAATGATTGGATGTTTTTAACTCTCAGAGTCTTGGGGTTTTACCCACTAGTCACCGACGTGTAGTGTCGATGTAACCATGACAGTCGAATAAGTGACAAAATACACGTTGCCAATAACCATGAAGCAAACATGCAGATGTGCATAGGAGCTGAAAAAATGTGGTGCAAAATTCCTTTCGCGAAAATCAGTGGTGCATACTAAAGGTGCATACTTGGTGGACTAACGACTTAAGTCAGAATATGTCGTTTTGAGATTTGAGATAATGAAGTTTAAAATCTTTGAAACCCTACTAAATTAATGTAGTCACCTTTATATAATGGTCTCTAGCTCCATATATTATTGTCTGAGAGAAACCACTTGTTTATAGTATATAGAACAAGGTTTGGCAAATCTAAATTCACACTGGGTGGACTAACAGCTTAAGCCAGAGGCGGATATAAAAGGGGGGGGGGGAGATTCGGGGAAACCCCCCCCCCCCACCCAAGAGCCCAACCTTGTTTTAGAAATGTTATACTTTTATTAAAACTATTGAAAATGCAGTAGGTGTTATGAACTTTGCAATATATTCTAACAAACTGACTGTAAACTCTTTGAAAATGTTCAAATTTGTGTCTGTTGTGTGTTAAACATTGACGTTCAAAATCTTCTCAAACTGCACCATTCTGCATCTTAAAATCAAAATTTTTCCGGCGGAGGACCTCCGGACCACCCCTTTAAATCGGCCAACCGTTGCTAGCAAAAATTATATCCCCCCCCCCCTCATATTCCATTCTGGATCCGCCCCTGACTTAAGCCCAGGTCCTCAATTATCGCTTGAATCGTCATCAACCTTCGATTGCTTCCCTTGTGTTGCAAACGTCAGCTAAAGTGACGGAACAGCACTACTTGTCTCAAATCATCCACCAATCCCTGGAATACAGGACAGCAGTACGCCATGCCTGTGTAAGGTAGAAGACGCGAGACAAGATACGGCATGCGTTCGGCGAGAAGTATTCTTGAACGTGGCAAGTTACGAGCTCTGGTATCGTCGACTGTAGTGGTACCACGGCATGCACGGTTCAATCCCTATTATGTACGGCGGCAAATATTTGAGCAGCTCGGCGACATGGCGGGGGGAAACATTACTCATCTCCAAGCTACACACATTACGTAAGAAACTAAATAGGAAGGCGATGACTCGCAGCCACAGCTGTCGTCCGCGCGGCAGATTATCGTCGCGTGTCTCGCCTGCGCGGGTCACGAGGTTACTGTTTCAACCTGAGGTCTTCAGACAGCTACCTGATAAACTTTACTAACGTCCAATCAGCAGGGACTGGAACATTTCGCGAATTCAATGACCTGTAGGCTAGAATCCATTATACTATGCATGCTCAAGCCGCGTCTATTCGTTCATTGTCTGCTGTTCCACTGAGTAGCAGCTAGTTGACTAATAGTCAGGGCTTGGGCACAGACTAAATAGTAACCCAGACATGAAATGATGTGGCGGCTTATTTGATACGAGCGAACTCCGCCGCTTATTGGCTGCCCGAGGTTGTTGATACCAGCCCCGAGTATGTTTGACTCGTGTACGTTACTACAGGTTTCTTATTGGCCTGACTACCGGCTAGCAGAGCAGCGGCCTTACGCTGATTGGCAGCAAGCGCTTCCGCCATGTTGCTGGCCAGGGAAGCCATTTTGCTGGCGTGTGTGAATGAGTTCGCTGTTATACTGGCTATTTCACTTCTGTATTCCTAAATATTCTGTGGCTTGGGTATGCATAGTATAATGTATTATAGCCTATAAGTTATTGATAGAGCCACGATTTTATCGCGAAAAGATTTTTGCAACATGTTGTTTCAGTGTCTCGCCTGCACCTCGGCAGCTCTGCCTCACGGTTAATGGCAGCGTGTCTTTGCTCAGACACGTCCCTCGTTAGACTGCACCAATAACAATGAGGCTATTGTGACGCAATACGTCTGTGATTTGTCAGTAGAACCTCAAGACGTGTGACAGTTAAAACGTCCAATCGCTGACCATAAAACAGAGTTGCGGATGTGAACGTAAGGCATGGAAACCAAATGGTGCAAAAATCTTTTCGCCATAAAATCGTGGCTCTAGTTATTGAATTCGCAAAATTTTCCAGTCTCTAGCAATAAGTCACGAGAGTGGCTCCTCAATTAATTATAGTTAGTAATGATAGTTTATCGCAGGAAAACTTGACTGTTTGCTGTATTTCCACACACGCTCAGATTGCCATAAAATAATTGGCTTTTGCTTGTACATGAAGCTGTTGCCCTATTTGACTGAGCCAATAACACTCCCGTTATTGTAATAGTTGATGCCTGCTGTTAGTCTGCAGACAACTTCTTTGTGCCAGAAGTATATCACCGAATCATGCATGTTGCAAGGATCTACGATGTTTTCAACATATCCTTGAAAACACTGTAGTTTCTTGTGACACGTACACTCTAAAAAATAGTTTGTAAATTTACCAGACGTGCGTATAGGAGCGCTAAGAAAGTAGGTATGTATGGTGGTATAATAGTTTCCCAGATATCCATGGTAGCACTCCTAGAATTTTTTTAAAACAGTCAAATGTATACTGAAGTTACCAGACTTGTATTGTAACAACTGCAAAAGTTTGCATATTTACAAGCCGGGAGTATGACAACTGTACCATACTGCGTCTGGGACAATAACTTCCTAAACATTCGAGGAAGTTTTTTTACAGTGTATGGTTGGGTGATATACGTCTGACATAACTAGAGACATGAACTTTTCGCGAAAAGAATTTTGCCCCACTTTGTTCCAGTGCCTTATGTGCACGTCTGCAGTTCTGCTTCATAGATATTGGCAGCGTGCCTTTGAACTGTGACGTTTCTCATTTGACTGTACCAATCACAATAAGGTTACTGTAACACCACACGTCTGTGATTTGCGTGTAAAACCCCACAACACACG
>PNEQ01102517.1:10681-21050 GCA_003012365.1 Medauroidea extradentata | reverse complement strand
GAAATGTTTATGTTAAATAAAAAATTTCAAAATTTAAATTTTTTTTGGTACTTTTAGAAATTTATTTTAAACACAGAAATATTTTATAATGTGTTTGTATATGCTTGAATCCGTAGACGGTGACGTGTAGTTTTGATGAGATTTTTTCCATTTCATTATATTTACTGGTTTTCAAGTTTTGTATGAAGTAAAAATATGCAAATTTTTACTTTGAAGTGACATTACGGGAAAACTAGATGAGCTAATTTTTTTCCGTTAGATGTTAATGTACGCTTAAGTAATGTCTACAAAACTTACACTATTTTATACAAATATAAAATTATGAATTTTTTTCCCACTTGAACGCCCTTAAGGACGTTGGACCCGTAAAAATTAAAAATTTTATATTTGTGCCAAACACTGTTCAACTTTTATACATTAGATAACATGTCATTTTCCCGAATAAAAAAAATTGGGCCCATAGATTTAGCGTAATCACCTATCAAAGCCACAAAATGGCAGTTGCGGTGAAGCCAAAATAATAAAAAATAATAAACTTGCAGAAACAAGATAATTCATATCGATAGTTAATGATCTGAACTACTTCAAGACACTTTTGCAAACACAAAGCGATATATTTTTGTATTTTTTAAAAATTGACGAATATGAGTAAATTTTTGCCTAAATTTGACTTTCGGCTACTACTGAAATATTCCAAACTAACTTTTGTCAAACATGTCATGAAATGCATTGATATACCGACTTTCAGTTCCCGTAATTTTGAATTCGTGAGTTAATTACTTTTTTTATTTTGGCCATTTCGTGACTGTGATGCGTGATTTTGCAAAAACTATGGGGCCTATTTTTTTTATTTGGGGGAATGACGTGTTATCTGATTTGCAAAAGTTGAACGGTGTTTGGCACAAATATAAAAAAAAAATTTACGGGTCCAACGCCCTTAACAGCGAGATCTTCAGCACTGGTGAAGGGTAACATGAGATGAGTGGTGAGCGATGCCGGAATGAAGGGGCGAGGGAAATGGGAGATCCCCGAGGAAACACGCCGACCAACGGCATCGTCCGGCACGATTCCCACGTGCGAAAATCCGGGGACCGACCGCGCCATGAATCGAACCCGGATCGCCTTGGTGGGAGGCAAAATGTCTGACCCCTCGACCACCGCGGCCCCATCGAAATGTCCAGGTTCCTAATTATTAGAGATGATGGTTTATCGCGGAAATCTTGACTATTTGCTAGGCTTCAACATACGTTCAACTTATCAAAAGATTACTGGCTTTTCCTTGTACGTGTAGCTACTGCCCTATTTGACTGAGCCAATAAGAATGCCGCTATTTTAATATTTAATGCATGTTATTGGTCTGCAGACAGCTACGTTGTGTCAGTGTTTTCAAGGCTATGTTGACGCAAAACATTTTCGCGATATACCATCATCTCTACTAATTATTAGAAGTCGAATGTCTACAGGGCATTGGAGTCTAACTTGACGTGTTTGTCGACTGTCGCAACAGCTTAAATCACGCGCCACATCGTCATGCTGACAGCGCTATCAGTTCATCTCTAATGATTACAAGACAAAATTGTTGTCATCAATAGCAGTTATCGGATTTACTTATCTATAGTGTTTACCGGGCGATTATGCAGATAACCCATCAAACGTCCTTGAGATTAACACTTGCATGTGACTTGGTTAGACGGAAATTCCCCATGCCAACCGCTGAAAAAATGTTTCAAATTTTTAAAAATCAATCACTTTTTAAGGACGTCGTCTGTACCAGCCGCCGAGCTATATGCAGAACTTCAGTCTCTTATTTGACATTCGACAACAGTGCGGCATTTTTCATTTTTGTATCTTCAAACCTCGGCATCAGTCCCCATATTGAATTATTTTGTTTTTCGCTTTTATGAAATTATGAGAAGAGAAATGTGAAATTCGCTATTATGGCTCGAATTCAATTTACCTTGCGGTTCAGTAGAAGCATCACAGTTGAACTTTTAACGCATACTTAAGCCGCTATCAGTCCAACAAATTAAGAACGGAAAAAATTGCTGGACTGATTAAAAGTTTAAATGCTGCTGTAAGTGAGGGTTATTACGAACACGTGAGGTGACTTGGCGATACTTTTACACTATTTTTATTTTCCATAATTGTCAAGTGTGAGTAAATATTAATGAAATATTTCGGAAAATATCGAAATTAAATTTGCTTGTATTTTAGCGCAAGTTCAGTAGAATTCACGCTATAATTTCAAATGTCACGTTTTTTTCTTCTTAGAATCTCATAAAATTAAAAAAAAAAACATAATGGTAACTGATGCGGAGCCCTTAAGAATCGCATTTTTTTTAAATGGCGGCTTCCATCTTTTGTTTTATAATGTTGGTTTAATGAAGCTATATACAGCAAAGCGAACATTTTCACCGTTATTTCTCAGGAGTTCTGCTGCAGGAAATCTAAATCACCAGAGGATCACACACCATTCCTTTATCTCTAACATTTCATCATAAAATGATAAGACCACTGCTGAAAGCTTTACAGAGGCAAGACTACAACGGAAAGCTGTACACTAGTTCAGTGACTTGTGCATTGAGACTGTGATGTATTTGACTCGCGTGCTAGGATCAACCATAAGATCTGGCCACCTGTAGGGTTCGGACGCTCTGAATACATCCAGAGGTGTCCTAAACAGAAAACCTGGTTTTTATCCATAATAAGAGACGTTGATATTTGGTGAAAAATTTTTGCATTAATTTGTTTCAATTTCTTACGTGCACATCTGCAGTTCTGCTTCGTGGTCAATGTGAGGATGTTTTTAACTCTCAGTATCTGGTGATTCTACCCGCCAATCACGGACGTGTTGTGTCTCAGCAACAGTATTCTGATTGGCACAGTCAAACGAGCCTCGCCTTAGCACAAATTTGTGCTCGTCAATAACAATGAAATACATACCAAACTGTCATCTCAACATTAATGGTAAGCTTATTAAACAAGTAAAGAAACACAAATGTCTGGGAACTTAACTCTTAACAACCAAATGGAATAACTCGCAAGAAATTAAAGTCTTTATTGAGATCACCAGAGTTGAGTTTTGTAAAATGCCTAATGTGCAGAGATATGTAAAATTCGTGTTATTTTCTGACAGTTGACTAGACTCCAAGTGACTATAGGCTAATTCGACGTCTCCCGCTGGCCGATATTGTCGTGACTTGCCGCGGAGAATACTTACACGGTAGAGAGGCCAATCTCTGTAAAGACTTAACACACGTCAATTACAACACATAAAAGTTCGTAGCCAATTGAATCGCAGATTACGCTCTGTTATGTATAGGAAAGTGAAGTTAAGTCTTCTACCAAATGATAACGCGAATTTTGCATGTCTCTACTAATGTGTTCAAGAGCTATCACATCTCAATAGAAACCAAATTACTGTTTCTACGTTGCTACATATTTTCCATCTTTTTCTATGGAGCTAAGACCTGGACTTTGTCAGGGACTTGAGGCATTTGAGATGTGGTTAGTGCCGTGGACATATAAAATTACTAACAACATTCTGCGAAGAATGAACGAAGTTAAAGAAGTAATTAACAAAGCGAATCACAGAAAACTACAATATCTCGGTCATGTAACGAGGAATGGGAACAGGTATATCTGCAGCAGGACATTCTTCAAGGAAAGATATCTGGTAAAAGAGAACGAAAAAGAAGAACATATTGGCTTGGAAACTAAGAGAAGACCTCGCCAGGTACATTGGCGGAGTTGTAGCGTGTCACACGTATTATTTTTCTACGTGAAACCACTTTACTTATTCATGTTACGTTTATCTACGAGAAAACAACGCCCTTCAAACTACACTTCTATAATTTAAAAAATTCAATACGCTTGCAATACACATAAATTTCGTGTCTCTCAAAATGGCTAACTACGCCTTTTTTAAACTGCTGTAACTCGGAAAGTACGACCTGAATTCGTAAAGTACAAAAACGAGAAATATACGATGGCCTTTACTTCATACTATCCAAAAATATATTTTAGGGTCACCGCTTGACGTCCAATAGTATAAAGTCTACTACGAAAACATTGAACTCCAGTTAGGCGCGCTGTGCATAGAGGCGATGTGAGTCTCGTCGAGCGTGGTACTTTGGCTCTTATTGCTCCGTTGTTTCCACGTGACAAACGCGGAAACTTGACATGTTCAAGACGCCTCTTAGTAACAAGAACTTTACACACGTACGAGCAACTTTCCCGAATAAGCAACATTGATATAGCAATGATGCTCACCAACATTCGGAAAGGATAGGCACTAGAAGAAGAAGAACCATAAAGCAAAGCTGCAGATGTAAACGTAATACATTGAAACAAATTCGTGCAAAATTCTTATTACCAGAAACAGTGGCTATATCCATAATAGTGCCGAACAAACAATGTATACAAATTGCATAAACACCCCTCCCCCAACCCGGATGTACTTACGAAGTCAGACCCACCTAATTAAAAGGATCAGACCGCTAACGTGGAAACCTTGTCGGTAAAGGTTATATTAATAGCATTTCGCAGTCCCCACATAAATGGATTTCTATGGTGTCTGTCCTGTATACAGACGAATCAGGGAACTCCACAGCTCTGTAGAGCACGAATGCTTGCGTGCAGGATTGCCACGGTTTGTCACTAGAGACAGCTGTTTCCAGAGCCACAAATTTCCCCCTAAAAATTCCGTAAAAAGTTGTAGCTGAAAACAGCATATCTCAGTTCAGTATCCGTGATTGGTCACTTATAACTTCGACGAGATTTTTAAGCGTCTGCACTCGTATCTCACCCGTCCACCGTCGGAGTAACGTAATTATGATTTGCCGAGCAAAGTAGGAACAATCTGTTGTACGAAGATACATGGTGAATTGCTTTTGGTTAGGGCCGATGATTTTTGATGAAAATTTTTCTGCCTCACTTTGCTTCAATGTCTTATGTGCACATCTGCAGCTGCAACACGTGTCTTGAGGTTCGACTCGCAAATCACAGACGTGTGGTGTTGGTGTAACCTTGTTCTTATTGGCACAGTCAAATGCGAAAAGTTACTTCTCAGAGGTAAACATGCAATAACCATAAATCAAAGCTGCAGATGTGCACGTAAGGCACTGGAACAAAGTGAGGCAAAATTCTTTTCGCGAAAAGTTCATAGCTGTAATAACTAGGTGATGTACTGTACTTCTGACACACTGTAGTCGTCTGCAGACCAATCACAGGCATCAAATATTACAATAAAGGGATTCTTACTGGCTCAGTCAAATAGGGCAACAGCTCCTCGTACAAGAGAAAGCCAGGCATAATGTAATAAGCTGAACGTACGTTAAACCCAGCAAATAGTCAAGTTTTCCCGCGATACACCATCATCTCTAACGATGGGCTACTTGCGTGAAACGTAAAATTCATTGAGAATTGATTCACATAAAAGTACAAGGACAAATATTTTAAAAATGGAAGAAATATTTTGTTAAAAGAGTTTCGTTAAGCTTTACGACACATAAAATATGTATGAAAACAGTTACCACCGCGACACTGAAACCTAGTACTACACTCTAAAAAATAGTTTGTAAATTTACAAGACGTGCGAATAAGAGCATTAAGAAAGTAGGTATGGTAGAACAGTTTCCCAGACATCCATGGTAGCACTCCTAATGTTTTTATAAAACAGTCAAATATATACTGAGTTACCAGACTTGTATTGTAACAAGTGTAAAAGTTTGCATATTTACAAGGCGGAAGTATGGTAACTATCCCATACTGCGTCTGGGATAATAACTTCCTAATCATTTCAGGAAGTTTTTTTTACAGTGTACGTTATCAGCCAGTAACGAGTCTTAATATTCTAATGGTCATGTGATCACTGAGGTAAAGTAGCTTCGAGCATGGTAAGCACTTGGATATGTGACCTCCAGGGAACACCGGCATCGCGTGCTGCTGGTGGATATATGAAACCAGGATGGACTACTGCAAAGGTCAACACTAGTATAAGGTACAAGAGTAAATGTTCTCAATAGGTAACGGCTGTTTACATCGTTATGGCTTACGTTCGCTGCGGTCTCGAAATAAATTGACATTAAACTCCTTTACCGTATTAGAAAATGACATGTATTGAATAACATAGTTTTGAATTACTTCAATTCATCTTTATCACTTTCATATAGTTAGCAGGTAACTTAAAAAATTAATGTTATTAATCATTTCAGAAGACATAGCTATAATCACGGGATATGTAAAACTGCTGCTTATTTTTAAAACTACATATTCATATGTTTTTACATATTCCAACCTTTGTATGTAGGTTTTAATGTTCTGCGGATATGCTACAGCTCAGTGATTTCAGAACAATTTTCGAAATGTTTTTATTTATTTTATGTTTTATGCCGTTATATGGGCGTATAAAACAAATACAGTAAATGGATATAGAGCATGATATTAAATATTTTAACCATTAAATGATCCTTCACTTAAAAATGTTTTTCCGACAACCATTTAGTATGTCTCACAAACATAAATGACTCGGTGTATTATTCTAAAATATTTATTTGTTAATATTTGTAACAAGATATCAGACTGTGACGTGGTCTGTGAGCATAATAAATACTTACGCCGTATATATTGGACAAAACACCGGTTAAATAAATACACCGCGTGTCCGACAAACATATTGTTTCAGCAGACCCGCCCAGTGCCGGCTGGTGTACAGGCTGAAGACGTCACAGCGGCAGCCATGTTGTGACAAACTGTTTTTAAGTACGTTTAGAAAGTAAAATTTTTTAATGGCTGGAATCATCTCAAGTCACCTCCAAATTTAAATATTTCACATCTCTTGGGCTAGTTTTTCTAGACTATGCAGATGTTCTCACTGAACTTTGTAAGAGAAGCCCATTATTGGGTCAACACATTGTTGTTTACAGTATTTGTTATTTATTCAGAGCCTTCAAGAAGGTGATAAGTAAGTCGTGCACGAATGGTAAAAGTGACAAAATGTTATTGTTTCTTGAAATCTATCTTGTCTACAAATCCGCAAAATTTTCGGGTCTCAGCCAATTGTTAACGAAGAGCTGTGTGTGAAAATAGGACACATAAATCTATCATAAACTTTTATATATATATATATATATATATATATATATATATATATGCGGGAAAATATGGCGTCCCGTTTGACCTGATTTACAGAACTGATGGTTCCTACAGCAATACTTAAGAACTCCTATTTTTGGTAAAAAAAAAATGTCTGCACCAATTTGTTTCAATGTGTCATGTGCACATCCGTAGCTGTGCATCATAACCATTGATTGGAAGTTTTTAACTCTCATTTGTCATGACTTTTTGTAGGTACTGCAAATCACAGACTTGTGGTATCGCAGTAACCTCATTCTTAGGGTCAAATGAGAAGCGTCTATCCACAAAGGAAGTCCACCAATAACAATGAAGCGGAGCTGCAGATGTACAAGTAAGGCATTGAATTAAGTTGGCACAGATCTCCATTCGCGAAAATCAAAAGTTTCTATCGACGCCTCTGCACGTATCCATGCTATCCTATATCCACGTAGAAGACAAGCAGATGTGTACGTAAGCTGCTGAAACAAGCTATTTTAAAACTTTTTTTCGCCAAACATCTGTGTCTCTTCATTCCGTAATCGTGCAGAAAGGACCACGCAGTTCTGAGGACGTATCAGGAAGAAGCCAAGAACCCAGGCAAGCAGGGAGGTCTCCACTGGTTCACCGCAGTCTTCCTACGACCAGCCACACGGTTTATACACAATCCCACAGATTCATGCTCTGATAACTCGATGCTTAATAACACTCCAGAGCCTGCTGCGATACGGAACAAACTCCTCCTTCACAGCCAACACGGCTGATTTATCTGTAGTTGTAATAAACGCCTGCCAGACGTATAACGACGCGAAGCCGGGTTATTTACAGACGGCGGATTCTACATTCTTGCAACAACCTGGACGTGGTAACTGTACATTCCTGATCCTCCCATCCTGCCACATTCTACTGTGTTTGGCGTACAGTTACAAACACTCATTACTGGCAGAAAGCATGTTACACCAATTTGTTTCCGTGACTTACGTACACATCTGCAGCTTCATGGTTATTGGACAGCATGAGTATGTGCAGAGGCGTCGCTCGTTAGCATGTGCCAATCAAAATGTTACTGAAATACTACTGTACATGTCTGTGATTAACAGGTAAATCCATAGACGCTGAGAGTTAATAAATCTGATTATTGACCACGAAGCAGAGCTGCAGATGTGCACATAACGAACTGAAACATACTAGAGCCAAATTCTGTTCACAGATATCAGTGCATATATCTATAAGGTGCCTTGAATACCAATACATATATTTTTCTATGTGATATGTAGTAACAAGATTATTTGGTGAATTGTGATGAAACTGGAATAACACTGAATTACGCGTAAAAACAAACGCCTTAGTTTAAAAATAATTTAGATAATATAAAAAAACTAATATCAATATCGTAAAATCGCTATATCGTTTTGAAGTTAATATATGTGTTTTTTCAATCCTAGTTTTATAGGTATAATCCCCGAGGCTATTAAAAAAATTTTCACGTGCACCCAAAATAACATTTTTTTAAAATGAAGATAAACAGAAAGTCAATTTTTTTTCGAGGAAACTATACATTGGTTTGTAAACAGCCTACATATATATGACCGTTGGATTATTTCAAAGCATTGTATTCAAAATCATGCGAGATCTTTGCATCAAAGTAAAATTAAAATCTATGGAGCAAGGCTCTGACGTAAACAAGTTTTCGTTTAGCGTGCTGCAACCGAGTAGGTTTTTGCTCTGATCTGTACACATAACATTACCCTGAATATAGATGCCAAAACCAGTAAATACAACTCTGTTTCATGTATAATGCTTATTGGTTGGTGTTGGCAAATGTTCAGTTTATTTTTTAATTGGTTGGATCTTTAACATTTGACCGTTTAAGTTTAAGTTATCGAAATGGAACTATGTATACTTCTAAGATAAACATTTTACAAGTTTTTAAATGTTTTGCATGTTTAAGTGAATGTGATGACACTTCGACTTGACTTATCTTGTGTATAATTTTATGATTATACTGTACTCGGAAAGTGTTAGAAACTGCCTGTATTTAAGTGCAGACGTGCGGTCCACTGTTGATTGGAAAGAGAGAATGTAATTAGGCTACTCAGGGCATGATACAGAAACACATCCTTCACCTACATACAAATCTGAAACCAAGGCAGTCATATATTATACACTGAGACAGCGCAAAGATTTTGTGCATTAAATATCTGATATATCGCATGTTTGGTTATACCGTGGGGTATTTTATGTCTCCCAGCCTGACTGATTCTATAATGCAGGTCTGTGTTATGTAATCTGATAGCCGTGTCCTTATGATCTTTTATACTGTTAGTGAATTATTTAAGACAACAATTTTCCGTCGGTAAACTTTAGATTTAGTTCATAAACTTTTGCTTACTTTATTTCATGTGGACCACATGCAGAAACACGAAATGTGTATTGTTTGCACAATGAAAAGTATTCGACAGTTAAATAGTAATTAATTTTTCGTTGGAATGAATTTGACAAATACTTTATGGGTAATGAGAAATTAACAACGTTTAAAAAATGAGGTGTTACCTTGTCGCAGAAATTGGTATCTGTTGTAATATTCAGGCACAGTCAGAGGAACTACAGTGGACTGACTGTAGGGGAAGTTTCTACTTTACAGCTACGTTCGCTATCAATATCGTACGTCAATAGAGACTGGTCAGTTTATAATATACTATATATTGCACGTGACTACGTTTACGTGGTTTTCCATGTAATGCGATAATTTTTGGGTACCTATTTCTGTTCCCTGCCCATTTCCCTCTCCACCTAAGTTCTATCGATGGGTCAGTTCAAAAGGGGAAAAAATAAAAAAATTGCATACTTTAGTTTGGTTCACGAGCACATACACCGAAGTGCAATCTACTCAGTTGAGAAGAAAAATAACTCGTAAATTTACTTGCTTTAATAACATATCCCTTTATTCTGATTGCCAGTAAAGAGCTAGAAATTTATACTATTTTATTTTAAAGTGTGATAATTTCAGTAAAGGCAGACTATAAACAAACACCTTAAGTAGTTGCCTTCGTACTTTTGCTTCAAATTCAAACACCAACAAAATATGTTAATTAACAGAGTTTTAGGTGAAACGGAATACTTTCTTTATGCATTTTACTCAAAACTGGGGAATTTTGAGTTGTTTCCCTTTTGGACTGGGCCATCGATATATATATATATATATATATATATATATATATATATATATATATATATATATATATATATATATATA
>PNEQ01102517.1:0-10581 GCA_003012365.1 Medauroidea extradentata | reverse complement strand
GAGTTATGTTTAAAACCTAAACGAGAACAGATATGAAAGATCTATCTGGCAGTTTTGTTTAAAATGGTTTTCTCCACATAAGCTAACTTTTTTCAAGAAAGTAAATACTACTGTTTCTGCCATTTATATATTCAACGACGTTATGGTTAATTGACATTTCAGTCAAAACCATATAACTCTACATCTTGAAAAAATGAGATGTTATGACAAACACCATTAAAAAATACTGCCCAACAGATTTGTGATGTCTGTTTTCGTTTAGGTTTAAGAAATTAACCATCGCAAAAACAGTAGGAACAAGAGAGCATGGCCTTAACTTACGAGAAAATTTTCTGGGGGAAAAAAACAGAAAAGTGGAAATATGGGGTAAGGTTGTTCTAAGTACGAACTGCATCACGGGAATAACTGACTAAAACTAGGCAGGAAATACTCTTAGTTTACGAGATAGAGCCAAGATACCAGTCCGAGGAAATGTACAGTAGGTTGCAGGCACTACCATGTCATTTTTCTCGCAAACACAGGTCGTGACTATTTTTACCAAAGAACATTTCCCTGGCTGGATTTAGTTTCTTGGACATACTCCGTTGTGAAATAAATGACTGTCAAAAGAAAACTAAAAGTAAGACTTATTTTTAGTTTTCTTTTGACAGTCATTTATTTTGCAACGGAGTATGTCCACGCAAGTAAATCCTGTCATGCACTCCCATTGTACAGTTATTTCAAAGATCAGAACATTTCCTTCCTAGTTCTGGTTACAGATTCATGTGGTGCTGTACAATTCCACAAATTACCTTATCCTTTACTTCCACTTCGCTGTTTTCCTCTTAAACTAAGGGTCTTACGACTTTGTACCAAAGAGTATTTTCTTTGTAGTTTTTATATCAAATTCACTTGGCACAGTTCGTATCTTAAAATTACCTGATATTCTGTATATTTTTATTGGACGATTTCACTCTGCAAGTAAAAATAATGTCAACAAACTTAACATTATAGTTCAGTACAGATAAAGAATAATGAAGTTTTTGCCACCGAACAGCTATTAACTTATTGGGTAAAATTGTCAAATTATTTTGCTGTGTTATTTTTCTGACGTGATGTCAGACGACAATATTGTCCTATGCCTGGGTAAAGTTAATTCTACTACGGGTTAGAAAGAAAATGTGTTGTACTATGGGAGAGTTTGGCACGGTGAAAAAATCTGCCTCCAGTTTCGCTGATATTGCTAACGGGTGTTATAATATAAACAACCATAGTAAAATTAAATTTAAGTAGTTTTGGTTAAGAGAGAAGTAATTCAATTTAATATTAAATAGAAAAACAAACCAATTTTTAATTTTAAATAATCAACTTCATGTAACTTAATATTCGCGATAGCTCTGTAATTGGTCAGATTGCACCTGTTACCGATACCAGCGCTCAAGCGGCAGAAATTGTCCCTTGCCAACCTTTTAACATAGATCTTTGCAACGTGCAGTAGAGTTAAGCTTAGCCGGGGAAACACAGTGTCGAGCGTTGTAGTGTCAGCACTGTATCCGCACATCGGATGACAATGACACACCTCACTGGTGGTGACATCTCTGAATTTCTCTGCAAGGAAAATGGAAAATGCTGGCTTTGCGCGGGGAAACCCCTATTTCTTCCTGGCTGGAGAAACAACTAGGGCGTGTACTGATACAACCCAGCCGTGGAAGCAGAAATGTTTTACAGCCATCGGTAAACAATTCATACACCGTACAAGAAGTTCTGTGTCTGAAACCATAGTCATATTTTCCTAAATAAAGGAGAAAAATATGTTGGGGACAAAACAAGGCAGGAGGGCAGAATGGGGTACAAAAATTTAATGAAACGATTTTACTATTCAAATTGTTTCCACAGCTGTCATAAATGATCCTCAGCAATAATTTGCGAATTTTCATAAATCTTTCGTTTATAAAATATTATCAGGAAAATTAGAAAAGAATACATTTATATATCACTTTAAGTATTGTTAGTATCAGTACTTTTTTATATGAAATTTTGTTTACGTTTTATCAGACAGTAAAAAATTTGTTTTAAAGTTTTTTTTTTTTTTAATTTTAGATTTTGGTTAGACATTGAGAATAGAATTATATACTTTAAACATTATTTAACATAGTGTGGTGTACGTAAACTGCACTATTGAAAAACTGATAAAGGCATAAACTGAATAGCTAGGTACGCTGTAAAACAGTTGTCCAGTAATAATGCAAACGATTTTTGGAAAGTAGTTTCTAATCGATTTTTGGTAACACTTCTAACAATTGTTGTAAAATGTACAGAAACTATTCGGAAACAAGCAAATATGGAAATATTTGTCCATGTGTACAAATTGTTTATGCATTATTCAGAATATTTTCTTGAAAATTTTACAGCAAAGTTTTGACAATGGGCAATCAAGCTTTTCCTCTTAAAAATACAGAAAATAATTAACAGTTTACAACGCATGATAGCGTGATAAAACCTGCGAAACTAACAGCCAACACATTTCTTGAGCTTAACGTAGCAGGACAAATAATTGACCAGAGTTTACTGTTTAGGTCTATAAGAAACGTTTTCTCGTGGTTTACTGAAATTCTCTATGAGTAAGTCAAATTGGGACGCATAAATATAGGAAGCAGAACCATCGGATATAAGACCTAACAAACGGTCAACTTCACAGTCTCAACACAGGCGTAGCAGGACTCGACTTGCGAAAGTGAGTACGGGTAGAGGGGAGGGGGGACAATAATATTTTTGTGAAGAAAAGGGAAGGGGAATATGAACATAAGTATTTTTTTTTTTTGTAAAACTAAGTGTAAATAATTTTACCTGTCTTATTTCCGTAGTACATAGATCAGATCAGGGTCGTTAGCCACACATAATCCAATATTTATGTCAAAGTCAAATAGTTGCAACGTGCAACAATTTCGTTTAATGGGTAAATTATTTTGAAGTTGAAATATGTGCAGGGGAAATAAGTGCCATACCTGTCCCCTCACCAAATCGCATACCGCAAGGTTAAAGATTCAGATTTTCATTGAAAAATAATTTTGCATCAATTTTGACCAATGGGTTATACGCACATCTGCAGCTCTGCTTCGTAGTTAACTTTGTTAAAGACTTTATTTAAATTAAGAAAAAGAGGAATCCTACAAAAAGTTTTCTGCCAATATTTGAACAAACATCCTATGTGACTTTTTTGTAACACAATCTCTGGCTGCGAAATTTCGAAAGTCTCATACCGGTGCAAGATATTATACTAAACTAATGCGTCACACTGTTAAATTATTTGCTCGTAAAGTTGGCGAAACCTATTACACAAGATTGCCCCTTTTAAACGATTATAGTGATATACAAAAACCTGGAAACTTATTGACGTTTTTAATGTTGCTATTTGTCCCATGACCTCGAAATGTAGGGAAACACTTTTAAGGTGCCGCCTATTTGCCTGTTAGAGGCTCAGAAATGAAGGAGCTATAAGGGCGACCTTGAAGCGTGCATCAAATGCCATATCTCTATAACGAGCCAAGTTCTGAACTAGTGTCAAGATTCCCACCGATCCATTTTTACTATGGGACTTTGAGAGGTGACCACATAATTTTATTTGTGGAAAGCCTTCAGCAAAGTTCACTGCAGTTTCTGCCTGAGTTTCACATACATCCGGTAAGTTAAGTACATTTTGAATTAGTGTAGTCTGAGAAGGCCGTTTTTAGCTGTGTTGGAGGGCTACTAAATAGTGGCTTTATTGAACATGGTGTCTACAGATTGACAATCCGTCCTTGTCCAGGTGTTTTAGTTTCGTACATTGGCACACTGGGCGCATGTGGAATAGTTTCATGTAATAAAATGTATTTACGAACTCGCAGCAACTCATTTGAAGCGTGTGGTAGGCGACCCCCTTAACATGGATTTCGTCTCAATTGTTCAATTTCAAAGAGAACTTCTTCAAACAAATGTGATCTACATAAAATTTATTCATGACTTTTACGATTGATAGAATTTTCAAAAACATTTGCTCATATTTTTTTTTGTAAATTTTACATTTTGAAATTAAATTTAATGTATTAATACTCAAATAAGAAGTGCAGACTTTCTGAAGTGTGAATTTTCATCTAGAAATATCACGTAGAATTATTTTCGCTTGAAATAGGTTAAGTTTAACATTGATTTCCCGTTTAAACTGCGTGGCTGCAGACTAGGTATACAAAGTCTTTAAGAGTTTGTGGTAGATAAATTAACACTAAAAACACCAATTGAAATATAATTTTTTTGAACGTCAATATGGGAAAAGTATGGATCAGCTATCATAGAAAATGAGTCCCAAATTTACGAGCAAATATTTACCCAGAATGATGTATTTGTTATATTGTTCTTCAGGCATACGTTATTCACTCTAAAAAGCTTTTACCTCAGAAACTTGACAAAAATTACTGTCTAGGATGGTCGATTTTTTTGTTTGCAAATTGGCTTCGAGAATCCTACAATTTTAAACTGGGTATTTTTGGCTGAATTATGATCATGCGCTCTTAAACTGGCAATCTCGTGTATTCCGTGTTTTCTTTTAAAATACTGTGTTTCACAACGTGAGACCGAGTTAGATATTTCTATCAGTAAAAAGTCATCGACATAATTTTTACTAAGCAGACGCAGAAACTTGCTGGCAGATCAGTATGTTATATTACAGCACTGACACTCACGCTATGTCAGCTCTAATCAGAGCTAAGTAAATTGTGTACTTACTTTATGATAACATTAATATCATCCCACCAATTCCTGTGTAACTATTTTCCACTTGTTCCGAAGTGAATTTCACCAGCAGGAAAAATTTTCACAGTCTCAAGTTTGGATTGTCGGCACTGGGAAAAAAATATCTACGTGCCAGTTTCTCGGCCTGGTACTTAAAAAACTAGGCTCTAGATTCAAACATCTACTCACACTCTCACACCACTTCAAATGCAATTCAAAACACGAAACTTTGCGGAAATCTGCCTTAAAAAAAGTATACGCCTGTACTTTGTACGTACACGTAATGCAAGAAGGCATTTAATCAATATTGAACTTGTAATCTTATCTACAAGTGATACTGGAGATTAATGTCGGTGCGATACGAAATCATATGCTCGCGGTTATCTGCAATGACACAAAAATATGCAGGTTAGGATTACTTGGAACAAGCCATGCTGTGTTTGACGACTCGTCAAGCGAATGTTCACTGAAATTTCACAGTCTAATATATTGTACAGTAATAAATAAAGTATTAATGTATATCAATCAGTACGGTTCCTCCAATGTCACGCTTTATTTTACGACAAGGCTTGACGACAAATGACTGTACGTATCTGAACAATTGTGGAATTAGTGGAGGCACGGGTTGATCGCGAAATTCATCCTATGTCAGGTTAAACGTCAATAACGTATATTATACTGTCACTTCCGTGATCGGACAACGGCTGTTCTGACACACCTTTGACGACTATCGTAAACCGGGGTTACTTTGACCTAGCGGGGTAACTTTGACAACTCAAAATTTTGGATTTTATGTTATTTATTGACGAAAGTTTCAAGCATTAGCTACAAGGATAAAGGAATTATTTAAAATACTCGGCTAAGATTATTTGTTTATTTACCAGACAACCCAAAAACGAATACGTTAAATTATCAAAGTAACCCCGAAAATGGTCAAAGTAACCCCGGTTTACGCTACTAGGCAGTAATAAATAAGGAAATACTTCGGAGGAAATCACTTGGTAACTGCCTGTACTGTTGAAGCTGCTGGAGTGAAGAGGTTTTGGCCAGCACTTGGACTAGCACCTAGGTCTTTAGCGCTGGGGAGAGATGACATGACGTGAGCATGGAGCGGCGCCCGAATGTAGGGGGAGGTGGGACGGGAGAGCCCCGAGGAAACTCACCGACCAGCGGCATCGTCCGGCACGATTCCCGGAAACCGACCCCGCAGGAAATCGAACACAGATCACCACGGTGGGAGGCCAGTGTTCTAGCCATTGCACCAATCATAGCCCTCTTAAAGCTAACGGATGTCCAACTTTAGCCAGCGCGTGTATAGGTGTGAGAAGTCCAGGTTGCTACCAGATAAATACGCGAAATAATGGTACGAGAGCAGATGTCGAAAAATGGTTGCCAAGTTTTCATAAAACAATCATGTATACCATGCAAACTAATTTGAAAATAATACGCAATGGTTTCAGTTAATTATACAACTAAGGAAATTCTTATGAATGAACTAATTAGGCTAGCAAAATCGATGTAATTTTTTGTCCAGTAAAATTTAGACTAAATACAGAAGTAAAAACACTGTTTAACCAAACTGGGCAGAATTTTTTTTTATTTACCTGATTTCGTTTAGGAATAAAAAACAATTATCGTGAAAGCAATATAAATATGGTTCACCGCCTTAAATACAGCTACCTTTAAATGGCAGGATTCTTAATACGTATTCTTGTTATAACGACAAAGTGTTTGTGTAGGTCTACCTTGAAGTGCGCAAGAATTTTTAACGTTTTGAGGTTTTTAAGGACACAAGTAAACGTCGTATAAGTTTTATCCTGCCAGCCGAGAAGCGTGCCAAAAAAAAAAATATTTCGTTTAAGAATTCTGCATATATAGTTTCAAGTAGACGCAAACTTCGATCATGACTCAGTAAAAAAAACAACTCGTAACGATTATGACGTCTTTGTGAAGTGGCATTTATTTGAGTGGGTCAGAATGAGATATGACATTTTAGCTAACCTTTTTTTGACTTACTAATACCAATAATAGATGTACAAAATATGGTATTAAAATTTTAAATTAGTAGGTTTTGTGATGCAAATGAAGATGGTATCAATATGCCCTGTGTTATAACTCCTGTTTATATGTATATATATATATATATATATATATATATATATATATATATATATATATATATATATATATATATATTGTATATGTATATCACTGCTTTACGTACTGTGCTTTAAAACCAGAATAATAATTAGCCAAGAAACTGTAAAACTGATTTTTCCTCCTGATTGAAACGTGTGTAAAAATTCAAATACTGTAAGGTGTTACTGTTTTAGCGAAACACGAACACTAAAAGAAAATGCAAATGGTGAAAACTAACCGTGAAAATGTACATTGGATAATAAATAAGTCATAAAAAAACGTTGCAAAAATGGCCGAGAACTGGTATCTGGTCCCTATACGTTCTAACTATGCGTGCTAGGAGATATATTTTGTTTCATGCCAAACTCATCAGCTGAAACGTGATTCAAACCAAAAATTGACTAAAAATGAATATGCTAACGAAAATAAAATATATCAAAATTGTGTTTATCACTTGCCAAGCTATTGCCAACTACGGCACGTTACGTTTCTCTAAGCGGATAACAACACGAACAAATACCATTAAGTACGTAAATTACCCAGCATGGTAACGTTTCAAAATATGATTCTTGTTCGACACGTCCAGCCTAATACTCATGAAATTTTTAAGTGTTAATTTTTTTTAGCACTTCTTAAGACAATTTTTAGTTAAGTTGGTGGGCCTGACTATAGAGTTTGATATTCTTTCAACGTTTACATTTTAAATATTCCAACCTCAAATGTTGAGACGAGGTGCGGGTGTATCAATACCTTTTAAGAAAATTTCTATTTTACCACATGGACATTTGTCTTTTCATTGATCATGAATTCTTAAAAAAAAAAACAATGCTTGAAATCATCACAATTAATAAGCTTGTTCGGTTTAACTACTTGTTAAAGAACATCCACGACGTTTAAATACTTGCCAGACAAGTCACTGTGCAGTGCAGTAATAACTTGTAGCAGCAACCAAGCGTGCAGCCCATACATAACCTCTCATGGGTTAAACGGAAGTGCTGCCAATATAGGTAAACAAATGCGCGTGACGTCACACAGGAGAGATGCGCACGAGGCGACAAATTAGTGTCGCCTTACCAACACACATATCTTTGGTAAGTAGAGTATGTAGCTAATGCAGTGCCAACTGAATACTTTCCAAAAATCTTACGTACGTACGTTTTTATTCAATTCAGTATCAGTCCGACTTATGCAAAATAAAAATTTACATAGAGAAGAAGTTAACGTTTAGTTATTACGATTGAAAACATTATAATAATTTTACCTCACAGGTTATAAGTAAATTAAAAATAAACGACATCCACAGGCCACCAATTAAAAACAAATTTAAGTACTTTACTGCCATCTTCCAACATTGACAACTTTGCAGCAACGAAGTTAAAATTAGGAATCAAAATTTGGAGATCAAATTTGAGGATAACTCTTTCAAATATATGACATTTCTTGTGAACTATAACTACAGAATTAAATAAAAAATTGTGCTGCCATGTATTTATATGCGGTATTGTAAATGTAAACGTTAGATTTTATACACTAAACACAAATTTCTAGAACATTTCTCAGCGTGGCATTATGCCAATAGAAACGTTGCGTATTTTTTGCTTGATAGAATTATTTTCTAAATTGCAACCACTGGGAACTAATTGATTTCTAACATTTATTCCTATATGTTCAAGTTTCGGAAGTCAGTACAGAAAACACTAAAAACAGCAATCATTGGCGATAGATTTGACACCTTACTGACTCAAATTTTGATCGGTGTAATACATTCCGAGCTAGATCACTTGCGCCAGATTCAGAAGTACCAACATTTCGGCATTAAAAATACAGTACCCATAGTAGGACAAAATTTTATCTAGGATTGTTTCTTTTTATTCAATTTTGTCTTGTCAAAACCTGCAGTTTTCCAATTATTGAAATACCCGCGCCGATTTAAGTGTAGCCTTGAAGGCCATTTGTCACAGCGAACATAACTTTACAGAGAGGGTTGTAAACTCCCTTTCTTACTGTGGGATATCCAGAGATATTTACATAGGCAGTAGGGACAGAGATATTTTAGCCACTCCTAGCTCACCGCAAGTTACGCCCATGCTTGAAGAGAATGTAGTAACGAGGGGTTGTAAGTAAAGGCAGGTCTTACCTGAGCTCGGCGAGGTCCACGCACGACAGACTTGACGCTAGCTACACATACACAAACACACACACTATCACAGCACTCCGGGGGTTGTAGGGAGGAAGGAACACAAGCACGTCGTGCGGTACGAGGGGGTTGACACCGACCTGCGGCGGCCGAGGGCGACGTCCCCAGCCACAGGGCGAACAGATCCTCGACGCTCGCCGGCTGCTGGTGCTGGGCATACCCACCGCAGTAATACGGCGCCGGCGGTGGGTGGTAGCCCTCCAGAATCATGCGTCCGCGGGCGTCCGCCTGCGCCGACGCCGACCCCAGCAGCAGCTGCTGCACCTGCAGGATGTCGACGAACTCGTCCGGGTTGGCGTCGGTCGTTGGCGGGGTGGTGCGGCGCGAGGGTTGTTGACGCTGGTGCTGGTCTTCTTCTTCGTCGTCGCGGTCACTGGCCGCCTCCCCGGGGGCTCGTCTCATGGCGAGCATGGCCGACACGGCGGCGGCTGGGCGGCGGAGGTCGACGGCGGCGTGCGGGCTGGGCCATGCCGGAGGCGGTGCTGGCTCGTCGCGGTCAGGGTAGGCTTGTCGTTCGCGATCGCCGTCGACGCGGGTACTGACTGCCGCAGCTGGCGGGGGCACGGGGATACCACTCCCCCCTCCTCTCTCCCTGGGCTCGTGCCGCTCGCCCGCGACACCAACGCGGCTCGTGACGTCACGCGACAGTCGCGTGGAGGGAGGCCGGCGGCGTGGGCGGCCCCCAGGCGGTGCACCCTCTCGCGATGACGCTGCCGTGCCTACTGGCTTGGTCGTCGAACACGTCCCCCCTCTACCCCTACATCTTCGACTCCTACGTGCCTTTTCTTAGCTACTTGATGTAACAGTTCTCTCGGGGCCCCTACCCTGCGACGTCCGCCCCTCCCGCGCGGGCAAATCACTCTTTAAACGTCGCGCTTTTCGGCGCGGCGCCCCTGTGACGTAGCGCGTCCACCCCGTGACGTCGCGCGCGCCCGCGGAAACACCCGAATATAGCCGAAGCGAGCGGCGGCGGGATGATGACCGCACCTCCCGACGAGTGATTGGCGCGGGTTTGTTCCGGAGACTGCGGGTCTGCCTGTGTTCCAGGGGCTATTGTCGACGACAGGAACTTTCAGCGCGAGGCGTCACTCGTCCGGCGAGGCTAAATACATCGATGCTCTCGTTGTTTGTCCCGCGGTGGGACGTCGAGATAGCTGTGATCTAGCCCAAGGAAAAACATCGCCGTTAACGAAATTACCAGAATGTTGTCATTCGCTAACTGTAAATGCGACCGTCCATGGGAAAAAAGAACCATATAGTTGATCTCATATAAGAATTCCAGTTGTGTTGGCGTTTTTTTTTACAGCTGCTTCCATGAAATAATCTGTGTTTTCCTCTGCCCCAAGTGTTTTTTTCCTGTTCACAAACACATTAGCTGGTTTTCAAAAAACTACGCAGTTTATCAAAAGTAAAAGTATTTTCTTGCAGAAATTTTTACACAAAATTGTCTTCAGAACTGGCACAACATTGGATTTATAGTTGAGACAGACTGTATCATTAAT
>PNEQ01102516.1:13413-59162 GCA_003012365.1 Medauroidea extradentata | reverse complement strand
ATCTGGCTCCATAGCTTCGGTTTTTACGGCTTCTCGTATGCGAAATCCCCAATTCGGCCGCCTGCCACCACTCGAGTAGATTTTCGTATACGAATCTCGTGTACGAGGACGGCAGAATGTTCAAGCATACCAACAGCGCATTTCGAGTGGTCAGTCGGGCGATTCGCATACGAACGAAAACTCGAGCATAGGCCCTCAGCATAGGCCCCCTGAAGCTATGGAGGAAGATTTCAACAATTTTTTTTTTAATTCTGAACAGTGTTTAAGTATAAACATGCCTATTAAGTGTTAAAATGTATGTAAGCTCTTTTGCAAAAGTATGTTTATATTACGGAATAAATTTTACACACTCTTAATCATTAAGTTATACTATATTTATCAATTCGAAATAAGCTATTTTTAATTAATATACTACATTTTTTTAAGCCACTCACATTGCTTGTTATGAGTAGCAAATTTTTGGGATTGACTGAAACATATAAATTTGTGTCTTCAAAAAACTCAGTAAATTATTTTAAAAATGCACTAAGTTACAGGCAACTCAATAAAAAAGAAAAAGATAATATAAAGAGTGGGTAATTGATCATAGGAAAAGATATGTGGGTGCTAGGTTCCATTGCTGTATCTACATACAGAGGTTTTTCATTTTTCATTATTTGTGTATTCATATACGTTTTGCTATTCATTGGTGAACAGTTGTATACTCCGTTCACTCTAAGTTGAGTTCTGAAGTAAACAAATAAAGTAATATCATTGCACTTCGCTAGCTTCTAATTGGCTCAATTTGTGCGTCGCGCCGAATACTATTTCCAACCGACAAAAGTGTGTACAGCAGGCGTCATAGGAAACAACAACGCCGTATATATTAAAACAATATTGCGTGAAAATTTCGTACGTGTTATCGACTAAAGGAAACAAAAATTACACAAAAATTTGACAAAAATACTGACATCATGTGTATTTACTGTATATTTTAAAATTTAATTGTAATTGTCAAGTGATGACTAACGATTTTATTCAAATATTCCGGTATTAACGTAACGAAAATATGGTACTACATGCAGAAAAAATGTTGTCAACAAGATGAGTGATTACACTTACTGTAAAGTCCTCCTGGATTATTTTGTACTTCGTTTTGGAAAAATTACATTTTATAAATCACCAACTGTCGATAATTCACGACATATATTGTTTTTTTATACATAAAAGATTGCTATGCGAGATTTTTATTCTTGCCTTTTAAACATTACCAAAGTTTGTTCAGTATTGAAGAAATATATCCATATTTCGAAAACCATGCAAGACATTTTCACTGTTCACATCCAGCATCACATAACGTAATCCGCAAGCGACGTAAACATAAACCGACGCGAGGACGAAACAAAATAGAACAAGGAACTTTGGTTCGGACCACGCGGCCGTGGATCGGACGAACTGGAATGGAAAATGGACGAACGAAAGAAAACATTCGCAGTAACCCCAACATTGACGCGTTAACTCCAAAAATACATTGAAAAAATAAAATATTATATCTGATTGTGATATTTCTGACATATTTTTACTGTGGTAATTATTACTGAACTAAACTTTTAGTATCTTCAGAGTATCGTACGTCTCTAAATACTGGCAAGTGTACCAAGAAACTCGTATGTTTAGCAGTACATCAGTTGTTAAATAACTCGTGAACCAACTGTACGGACGTGTCGTCCGCTAATCATAATTAAAGTAATAAACATATAACATGGCAGATTGTGTTTGTAATGTCTGTATATTTTAGATATTTGTTAATAAAACTCTCTCATTAAGTGATGGAGTCGTAAATTTATATGTACACGACAGATAACAAAGATCTATTTCTTATGTAAGATCACAGTGCACGGCGGTCGGCAGCTAATGAACATGTTTGTTTATAATTTGCTTTGTTTATCCTAAAACTCAACTAAGAGTGAACGGAGAATAACAGTGCAAAATAAAATTTAAACATTCGTTGTTGAATTACGTAAAGTTCAACAAGCAACGATGTTATGAAAAGTAATATAGTACCAGACATTTTTTTTTCGTTTTATTTGCTCATTATATACAAACCCAAGAATAAAGTTCTCGTAATATTTTATAATTCTGACGGCTGTTAAACAATTAATGGGGGTGGTTCATTTTATTTGAGTAAAAATACTAAGACAAAAATTGTCTATATGTTAGCAGTAGGTAGGTACTTGGCCTCTTAAACAAAATTTATTCTAAATTAATTAAACTGCTTGAAATTAACTACGTGAAATCATTAAAATAACTACATTATTATAGGTTAAAACTATGTAACTTAAGCGTTAGTTTCTTGGAGCCTCATTTCGTTATCCTAATTTTAAAAGTGTTTTTATTTAATCTACCTAACAGGAAAGATTACCTCTTTATGTTCAAATATATGTTATTTATTTTAATAATTACATTTTGGTCTAAGAAAATGTGATATTAATTACTGTCATTTATCGGAGTAGTGCAGCTAAATATTTATTAGACGTAATTCATATGCGCGTACATTAATTTTGCGACTTTTTTTTTTTTTTAGTCTTATCGTACAGAAAATACCTTTTCAGCCATTCTTTGGCTGAACAGAAAAGAGAACAGAGCTCTTTCAGGTCAAAGATTAGAGGACAAAACAACCCAGAAATGGAAAAGAAAAGAATACATGAGAACAGAAAATACAATTTACTAGGAAAATAAGAAAAAACCTAGTTGCAGAAAATTGTTTACAGGAAGGACAAATAGAGATAAAGAAGATCCCCTTCCGGGGAATGAGTAGAAGATCATATATACAAAAGCAGATAAAATGCTGTTATTATACATAGGTCAGAAACATGTGAAAAGAAGATCAATTACACTTCGGTTACGTGTGAGAGTAGTGCAGAAAAATGGAAAAAGAATAGATTTGTGGTTAGCACATGGCAGTTACTAATGTTATTCCAGTGCGTTGAGGAAGTAGTCCTTGATACGGCGATGTGAATGCGGCTCCAGGACGTCATAATCACCGATCGCTGAAATAACAGGATTGCGGTGATTAGCAGTTCTTTCATAGAAAGATTTGGCGATGCGGTTTATAACGTCAGCCGGTAAGTCGACACCAGCCAATTCATATAGTTGCAGAAGAGGAGTGGTAAGCGGGGTTCCCAGTAGTACCTGCAGTCCACGGTTGTATGCTGCATTTAAAGGGCGAAGAGTGGAACGTGGAACGTATGTCCATATTGCGACTGCGTACAACAGAATAGGAAGAACCAGAGTTTTCCATAAATGAACTCGTGTTTTGAGCGGAATAGGACATGCCGGGACTAAAAGTGGTCGGACTGTACGTATAGCTACAGTCGCTTTACCGATCATTAAGCTAATGTGGTGTGACCATTGCAGGCGTGCGTCCAAATGCACCCCGAGATAGCGGCCGGTTTGCTGCCAGGGTAGGGTTTCACCAGCAAACATGAGTGGTGGGGGAGGTCGAGCCCGCCTCTTGGTAAAGAACAGGACTTCAGTTTTAGCAGGATTAGGATTGATTCCATTGACATCGAAATATCTGGAAATTACTCGAAGCAGAGCTGGGCACGGGCAAACAACTCGAAGGAGTTAGGACCCGTGATCAGTAGAGCCGTGTCGTCGGCATACTGGTAGAGACAAGCTTGAGGAGGTGGCTTGATATCGGCTACAAATACTGCAAACAGCAGGGGGCTTAAGATAGACCCCTGCGGTACACCAGCGGCTACAGGAAAAGGAGCAGATAAGGTATGGTTGACTCTGACTTGAAAGGTCCGTTGGGACAGGAAGCTAGCATGGAGAGCAAGAATGGGTTCAGAGATTCCCATACGCCTCATTTTACAAAGTAGAGAGATGTCATGAACACTATCAAACGCTTTTGCGAGGTCCATTAACAGAAGGATGGAATGTTGACCAGCGCAGAATCCATCTGTGATATTGTCTACAACAGATGCGACTGCGTGTAGCGCAGAGTGGCGTTTCCGAAACCCAAATTGGTGATCGGGAAGAATGTGCAAAGTATCTATCTCCACGCGTAGGCGAGATAAGATGATGCGCTCAGCCACCTTAGAAATGAGGGATAAAAGAGAAATAGGACGATATCCAGTGGCACGTGTCAAATCCCCTCCCCTCTTCGGAATTGGAACCACGATAGCGCGTTTCCAAGTAGTAGGAAAGTAATGCTGTAAAAACATACCATTAATGATGAGAGTGAGATAGACCACCGACTTTTTGGAGAGAGAACGCAAGAGATGTCCGCAGATTCTATCCCCGCCCGGAGATGTGTGCAGTGCCGTCGCATCAATGGCACGGGCAACCTCTCTTGGAGAAGTCAGTAGTCTGCCAGAGATGGGAATAGAATGGTCAGCATAAAATGAGGGTGCGAGAGGAATGAGAGTTGGAGCAGAAGTAAATGTGGAACTGAAATATTTAGCAAAAAGTTGAGCTTTGTCCGCCGGGGCCTCGAGTGTAGAGGCTTCAGTACTTAAGGGCAGGATGTGTTGCGGGGACTTCTGCATGCGACGTAGATAAGACCAAACGGTCCCTCGACGAAGCGAAAGGGACCGAAGGCATTGCATTTGAACATCGTCCTGCCAAGATGCAATAGTCCAGGAAGCCAAACGTCTATAATGATGATAAACATCCAGATCATACGGATGACGAGAATGTTGCCACCGTGCACGGGCACGATTTCGTGAACACAGTATGGTGCGCACAGAAGCTGGAAAATGTGCGCCCCGCACCGGACGAGGACGTTTGGGAATCGCAGACGACGCGGCAGAACGAATAGTATTAGTAAAAAGAGTAACCATGTTGTCCAGGTCTGTAACGGATGTAGGACGATGTGTCAAGCTGAGCTGGGAGTCGAGGAGCCGACGGTACAGATGCCAGTCGGCATGACGGAAATCCCAGTGGAGCGAGGAAGCCTCCACACCAGCGGCAAACGACATCACCGACAATACGGGAAGATGGTCGGAATCCATAGACGTCACTGTCCAAGGGGAGATAAGGTAAAACCAGGAGTAGCAAGAAAGAAATCTAACGTGTAAAAATTTTGGTCAGGACGAGCCGGTACATAGGTGGGAGAGTGTGGTGCGAAAATCGTGAGTCCCCATTGGGCCGCAAATCGCAGCAGACCTCGCCCTCTGAAGTCAGTAGTGACACAACCCCATTGAACATGCCGGCTGTTAAAGTCACCCATAAGGAGAGTGTAGGAGTCCATGCCACAGTGAATTGACAGGCCATCTGACGGAAAAGCAATGTGAGGTGGAAGGTAGACGAGGATTGCTGTGAAAGGACATGTGACATCAGTAAAACGAATGGCTAACGATTCAAATGGTAAGTTGTTCGGTGTAGAGCGACGGTAGTGACATATGCCCTCACGCACCAAGAAAACGAGACCACCCCTCGGAGCATATTCACGGTCAGCTCGGTGTACAACGTACCCTGGAATAATGAGACGAAATGGAGGTTTAAACCATGACTTGGTGATGCCTACCAAAGCGGGTGAGTAATGTGCGAGAAAGGCCAGAAATTCGGTCATGTGTGTATTGAGTGATCGTGCGTTCCACAATGCAATCCTATCACACATTTGTAGAGGTAGGCTGCAAGGCAGAAAACGATCCACATAATATTTCGCAGAGCAGAAAGATGCTGTTCACCACCACTTCACATTTGTCAACAAAGGTGGGAGCAGCTTGAAAAGCAAGGAGAAGTTGCTTGAAGCGGGGTAGATGCGAACAGAAGTTAATGTTGCGGATAGTCGTAAAGAAATCTCTGAATGCATCAGAAGTAGGTTGGTCGTCCGCAGAAGTGGGGCGTGATGGTTGAACATTAGGTGGAGAAACTGATGGAGGACCACCACGGACAGTAGAAGCAAAAGTGCGAGTAGTTGTGGAGACAGGCGTGTTACGAGCTTGTAGAGGTGGAAGGGCAGTAGAAGAGACCACCGGCGGAGGGTTAGAACATTGTGCGCGTTCACGCTGATTGTCCCACCGAAGATGAGCGGGACATTTGCTGAAGTTTGCGGTGTGATCAACGCCGCATAAACAACAGTGGGGGGTGGTATTGGTAGAAGTGCAAGTCTTGGATCGGTGACCCCCCCCCACAGCGAACGCAACGGTAGTCTTCCTCACAAGTGTGGGAAGTATGACCATACCTCATGCAACTGTAGCACTGAACAGTGCGGCCACCACCACGATATATTTCGACAGAAACTGCGAGACCATTGAGATGCCGGAGCCGAAGAATATCTTGAAGTTGTTCAGTACCTTGTAGAATGGCCATGAACAGTGGATATGGTTCCGGGTTTTCTCCGCGTTTTTCCATTCTGAGACATGATTGGAGACGGAAACCAGCGGAGACCAACGCAGCCTGAATTTCGGACGGAGGAGTGTCAATCGGAAGTTTGCGGATGACGACACGAGCGTTCTTATCCTCGGGACAAGTCCACGAGTGAAAACGAACACCTCGAGAACGCAAATATTCGGTCATTTGATAATGTTCATCCTTGGTAGCCATCTGAAAGGTTGTGGCACAATCAGATATAATGTTTTATTTTTTCAAAGTATTTTTGGATGTTAACGCTTTGTGGTTACTACGAAATTTTTTTTTTCCGTTCTAGTTCGTCCGAACCACGGCCGCGTGGTCCGAACCAAAGTTCCTTGATCTATTTTATTCTGTCCTCGCGTCGGTTTATTTTTACGTCGCTTGCTGATTAGGTTATGTGATGCTGGATGTGAACAGTGAAAACGTCTTGCATGGTTTTCGAAATGTGGATATGTATCATCATTACTAAACAAGCTGTGGAGATGTTTATAAGGCAAGGATAAAAATCTCGCATTGCATTCTTTTATATAAAAAATCCAATATATGTCGTGAATTATCTACAGATTGTTTGGTGATGTATAAAATGTTATTCTTCCAAAACGAAATACAAAATAATCTAGGACTTTACAGTAAGTTTAATCACTCGTTTTGTTGACAACTTTTTTTCTGCATGTAGTACCAAATTTTCGTTATGTTAATACCAGAATATTCAAACATACTCGTTAGTCATTACTTGACAATTACAATTAAATTTTGAAATACACTGTAATTGCACATGATGTCAATATTTTTATCAAGTTTTTATGTAATTTTTATTAACCTATGTCGTTAACACGTACGAAATTTTCACGCAATATTGTTAAAATGTATACAGCGTTGTTGTTTCCTATGGTGCCGACTATACACATTTTATTCGGTTGGAAATAGTACGTCGGCGCGATGCACAAATTGAGCCAATTAGAAGCTAGCGAAGTGCAATGATATTAGGTTATTTGTTTACTTCAGAACTCAACTTAGAGTGAACGGAGAATATACATTCGTATACGAGTTCAAGACAGTGGAGCATACATCTTTTTTACTAGGCCAGTTCGTATGCGAATCTGACCATTCGAAACAGCTCGTAGATGAACCCTCGAGTTGTATTTTCCAGCATAGGCCCCCTGTTCAAAGACAATCCTCTGCAACGATCGAATCTGCAAGAGCTGCACAAACTTTCACCATAATGTGTAGTTAACAAAAAACTAAAACATTTTAATTCAGCTCAATGCTATATTTACATGTTTTTGCCACCACTAGCTCTATCCCACGGCCGTAGAAGAACAGGTCTGGACACTCGCCTGGATATTTGACCCCCTTGTTGTTTGGCTGTAGTTCACCAAGTTACCGAGACTATTGTGTTTTATTGGCGCTGATGTTAGGGCGGTCGGACTAAACTCCGCCCACTTCCTTTCCGCTAAGATAAACAATTGATCAAAACGAATTTTTTATCAATTTATGAAATATTTTCTTCGCTCACAAATTTAAGAAAAGGCTCCAGCAATGTTTATTTACTTTATAAATTTAACAAAGGAAAAAAGTGGACGGATTTTGAGTCCGACCGCCCGGAAAACAGCGCCAAAAAGTACGACATTCTCGGTAACTTGACGAACTACAACCAAACAACAAGGGGATCAAGCAAAATACATTGTTTGATAGGCGAGTGTCCAGACCTGTTCTTCTACGACCGTGCTCTATCCTTATCTTTAAACGTCGTCTGTTTGCTGGCTTCAAATTTGCTCAAAAGTTTCCACTCCATAGATTAATACGTCCATGGATGTTACCCAGAGGTGGTAAGACTGGCCCTTTATGTTCAAATATATATTATTTACTTTAAAAATTATATTTTGGTCTATGAAAATGTGATATTAATTACTGTAATTTACCAGAGAAGAGCAACTAGTCATGAGGCGTAATTCATATGTGCCTACATTTACGACATGAGTTGCTTTATCTCTACAAACGAAAGGTAAAGATTCGTTCTGTTGTGTCTAAAACCGAAAGTTACATTAAATAATTAATATTTTGCAGAGTTCTTTTTATAGCATGAAATTATTAATGCATTTATTGTGAAAAAATATTTTCTTCTGGGGGGAGGAAGTTTCGAACCAGAATACGTATGTTAACCAGCAAGCATGATATCGTAGCACTACGAATACTGTATCAAACAATTTCCGAAAATATGATATTTACTGTATAAAATGCAAAATTCGGTCTTTCAATTATTACGACAATTCCTTTTGTGTTTGGTCGAGTTAATCCCACTGACATTGTTTCTGCTAATAACAAGATTATTCTACCATGCTGATTAACATTTCGAATCCCCTCATTATCACAGAAACTCATATTTTGTAAGTCGAGACAGACACTCGAATAGATGCCATCTTGTCGGCCTACGGTGCTCACTTTTTTTTATTCTTTATTGAGGACGGTACCTGAGAGCTTGTATGCCCTTTAGTGGAACAATACAGATGGTTTTACACGTCAGCACAAGTTTCACAGTCACTATACACAATGTTATTTTAGTATTTTACACTATTATTTTGGATAAGTACCAATAAATTTAGTTCCTTATTTGACTTCAGCTCTTACATTTAATACCTTCTAGTGTCACAGTTATGACGAACAGTTATAATGAATTATTTTCCATTGTATCTTAGTTTTAATTTTATACAGTTTGAATTACAGTACGTACCTGTAGTAATTGTATAAAAAACACACTTTATATGGTGCATTTTTGTCTGCAATTCGTTACCCACTATGGAATTTACAGGTTTTTTTTCTATAAGGTACTACTAGAAACTAAAAAACCAAGCTTATAAAAAATTAATAAAAGTAGCAGCTAGGGGAGTGTAAATGTCCGACCAGTGTAGTTGTTGTTCAGTTCCTCCCAATACTCATTTTTTAGTTTCCTTTTAATCACTTCCACATTATTTAAACTTTTTAGGAGGTGAGGCAGGCTGTTATGTGTTTGTAAGATAGCATTTTACACCCTTTATTCCATATTTAGTACTGATACATTCCTCCTGATGACAGTTGAGTTTATTTCTCGTGTTATATTTATGTATATCCTTGTTTTGATTGCTAGGCATATTAACAGACATTTCTTAATTTTTTTTTATTTTTAACATGAATATTGCTGCTGTGATTTTTGCTGTATGTTAAAAGGGTAAAATACCAGAGCTAGTGTAAAGGATCTTAGTAGGGGTACGAATAGCATAGCCATATAGAAACCTTAGTACTCTGTTTTGCAAGACTTCTGTTTCATGAAGATATACCTTCATACAGTTGGCCCATATGACATTCATGAACTGCAAGTGGGAGTGGACCATAGCAAAAAAAAACCTGTCTCAAGTTCTGGTGTTGAATCTTAACTCTTAAGCGTGGTAGTACACCTATCACTGGTGTAATATTATTCTGTACAATTCTGATATGTCTTTCCCATGTTAGGTCGGAATCTAGATATTGACCAAGAAATTTAGCGCATGTGATTCTGTCCACAGTTACGTTATTAATGTTAGCACTCATGCTCGTAATAAAAGATTATGAGACTTTGTGGAAGAACATATAGTTTGTTTGTTTTCATTTATAGATAGTTTGTTTTGTCTGAACCACTGTGTAAGGTTTAGGATGTCTTCCTGTAACTGTACAAGGAGCTCATCCCCATTATTCACTCTGTAAAATATGCTCGTATTTTGCAATATTGCCTGGCAAGCCGGACAGAAAGACTTCCGAGCGGCAATCAAGTCAGCGTTGGGAAACCATGGAAGACAACAACTCACCTCACCCCCCTCATAGTTGCACAATATTGAGGACAAGCACACCGATATATGGCGCGGTTACCAAGTAAACGGGGTCTGTCTGTCGTCTGTCGTCGAGTGGTCGTCCACCAGCACTCATCAGATCAACAGCAGTGTAGTTCTTCGCCGGGGACTCGGGCACGAGCCCCGGCAGGTGCGTGCTCGTTCGTCGATGCCGTCTCCTCATCAATCCAGCTTTCGGTAAGGTCGTCAGATCTAGTTATGTGACAGCAACTCTCAACTTAATATAATAACTTAATAATCAGTAATATCGCGCTCCCCTTCTAATAAATAGATCACATTGTAACCTATTATGTATTCACGAGTAACTGCCATTGTAGTATAGTAAATGCCCGTTTAACCACAACTGTTTAAAGTAATTTAGCCCTAAATAATATCTAAATAAACTCACAGTGTAGCTACAATCTGAGTGAACCCCCCCCCCCCCCAAAATAATAATAACATATGAACCCCCAATATAATAACGACTTACAAAATAAACCATTTTGTAACAGTATCGTCCGCAAAAAGTGATATTCTACCTCTTTGAGGGTACACATAGCATTGTCGTTTATGTACATTAGGGATAGTATGGGCCCTAAGAATGATCACTATGTAACGTCTTTCATTATCATCATTATGCTGCTTTCCTTGTCTCCAAACTGAACGTTACTGATCTCTATTGCTAAGATAGTCTCTAAATCACTTCAGTAAAACCCCTCTAACACCTGATGCTTCTAGTTTGAATAGCAAAATCTCATGATTCACTGTATCAAAAGCTTTTTTGAGATAAACAGACAGCTCGAGTGGTATTTGACCTTTATCTAGTGAGTTTTGTAGAAATGTCACAATGTCCACTGCAGTATTTAAAACATTAACTTTTTCCCTAAACCCATATTGGCACTTACTGAAGTATGAGTTCTTATTTAGGTAATCCAATAGTTGTTTCTTACCAATATTTTCTAAAACCGTTGCCATTGTTGATAGTATGGATATGGGTCTGTAGTTATTAGGATTGGATTTTTCACTTGATTTACATACAGGAATTACTTTGGCAATTTTCAAGCGGTCTAGAACTCTACCTTGACTGAGCGAGAGGTTTACAATTTCAGTAATAAGGGATCACAATTCTTTATAGCAGTGTTTGACTACCGTCAACTGGGGTCAATAGGGATGCTGGGGCGAATAGGAACAAAATTTCAAACAGATTCTTAGCTTAGACCTTTAACTTAAATCAAATTGTATTTCAATACAATTACTCTTTGTAAAATTATTAACTGCCAACCTTAAGGAAAAACTGTTTTTAAAACCGCATACTGGAACTTTTAATTTGAAATTTTGTCCCTATTGACTCCAGTTGATGGTACTAGTTTTGTTATGTGGTCTTTTGTCCTGTTCTGTTTATTTTTCATCATTAAGATAATATTCTCGATATCTTTCTCCTTTGCAGGTGAAAAAAAAAAGTTTATTGCGATGTTTGTTTTGTAGTTCTTGCTATCCCATTAGTGGCCGGAATGTTTTAAGTGAGGTCATTGGGAACATTTGTGAAGTATTCATTAAAAGTATCAGTGATTTTTTGTTTATCAGTTATTTTCTCTCCTTTGCATGTAAGCATGTCACAGTGAGAGTGTAATTTCTGCGGAGAGTTAGTAATTATTTCCTTTGTTATCTTCCAAGTATGTGCTGGTTGTTTAGGTTTTGTTCAATTCTGTCTTTGTAATATTTTTTTCTTTTAAACTTCTTTTTAGGTTATTTACCAAGTTATTACAGTTTTTATATTCTTCTAATACGTACATATTGTTCTTGAGCTTTTTACTTTTAGAGTAAAGTATGTGTTTGTGTTTCATCAAACTTAGAAATTATTCTGTGATCCATGATGTATGCTTGAGTTGTTTAGTTATTAATTTTTTATTTTCCGATTCCTTTAGACCTATTTTTATATAATTAATTAGGCATTCATACTTTATATTTACATCATCATGATTACAAACAAGCTTGATACATATGAGGTATTCTGTTAATATTGTAAGAGTACTACTATGTATGACTTTTTTGATTTCAGGTACAAAGGTAGGATCAATACACTTTTTTCGTATATGAGTTCAAGACAGAGCAGCATACTGGTTTTCAACTAGGCCAATTCGTATGCGAATCTGACCATTCGAAACAGCTCGTACACGAAAGCTCGAGCTGAATTTTCCAGCCTAGGCTTCTGTATTCGACTGTTTACCTGACAGCTTATTGATCATGACCAATTCGTCAACATATGTTTTGATGTTATTGCCTCTGACGTGCAGCAAAAAATGTAGTTGAGTTCTTGCAAGTGAATATAGGAAAATGTAAGATTTTTCAAACATGAGCAATCCTGAAATTGTAGCAAAGGGCGGGGGGAAGGGTCAAAGCCCTCTTTTAAGCTCCCTTTTTTTCTGTTCCGAATCTCTCGAAGCACTATATTTTTCTCCACACCACTGTGCTTCCACGCACTCATGCGGAAACAGCAATTCTCTATCTAACTCATCAGCAGTTAGCTGCTCTTTGTCTTCTGTTCAAGTGACAGAAGTTCTGGCTACTTGTTTTCTTTTCCAAAGACATAGTAAACAACAAAATCGAAAAACTGTAAGAGTGTCAACCATTTGATCAGCTTTCTGCTGCATCTCTGTGTGGTATCTAGCCAAGTTAAGCATTTGTTGTCAGTCCGTAATGTAAGCTGTCGGCATTCGAGGTGAGGGCGGAAAAAAAGTATAACCCAGATGATGACAGAACACTCTATTTCGTTACAATGACAATGAAACTTGGTGTCACAGAACTTAGCACTGCAATAATAAATGAACAATTTCGTGCCATCGTCGGCCAGCTGACAGAGAATTACACCCGTGCCTTCCATGCTGGCATAAGTTTGCACATATGAGTGTTTGTTGCTGTCTATACAGGACAGCATATGGCAGTTCGCAGATGCCTTTATAAGCTTGCTTTCCTGTGAACTGTTCGCGGTTTCTGCCAGGAGGATCTTTGGAAACCCCCATCATGGGAAAAATTCGTTGACGACAGTCTTGGCGATGTTGGTTGTGCAGGCTGTAGTTAGCGGGTATGCCTCGACCCAGCGGCTGAACACATCTGTGACCACCAAGAGGAATTTCTTTCTGCCAGCGGACCGTGCATAGGGCCCTATTATGTCTAGTGCTACTGTGTCAAATGGTTCTGCAGGGAGGCGAGGTTGTTGCTTCGCCTCGCCGTCGGAATGTCTGTTTGTGCACACATTGCACTGGTTGCAAGCTCTGATGTGGTTGCGCATGTGGCAAGTCATGACTCTCCATGTGTCTCTGGCTCCTGTTAGTTTGCTTGGCACCGGGGTGCCTTACTAGGTGGTGGTCGTGGTGCTGCTGTACCACCAGTAGGATGGCTGTTTGGGGGACATTAATTCGCCTCGGTTTTTCGTCGTTAGCCAAGCTCTGTTCTAACGGGCTGTCCATGATATGCCAGTTATCATGAGCTGGTTTTGGCATTTTGGCAGATGCGAATTTTCTCCGCGGACTCCTCGCACACCCCTTGTGCTTCCAGTACTGCATGGTAAATCTTGTCAGCTGTTTGTGGTGCATGAGTGGTTTGGTGCTTGGATGCAGTGATTTGTTGCAGGGTGGCTGTTTGGTAAGGTGGCCACACCGTCTCCCACTCCTCCTTGTCTAGCGCGATGTTCTCGCCTTGTGCATGGGGCCCAAACTTGGTACTGGTGTAGTTAATAACGTGTTTGTCGCCATCTTCGTCATACTGGAACAGTACCTCGCCTAGGCCATCCGGGTTCGCATCTGTCAGAAGTTACAACTGTTTCGACAAGTCCACCTGCGCAAGAGTTTTGCATTGCTCGAACATGTTCTTAGCTTCATCATATGCCTGTTGCATTATGGGTGTCCAATAATACTTGCAGGTGACTGACAGCATGTTGGTGAGGGGAGCTGTTATGAGTGCAAAGTTCTGTAAATATTGACACAACCAATTGATCAACCCAAAGAATTTTAGCAATTGTTTACATGTCCAATGGGTTGGGTATTCTTGAATGAGGCACTGACTTTCCTCATTTGGCCGGCTCCCGACTTCGACCACCAGGTGCCCTAGATGCTTGAGACTGGCCTTACCGATACTGCATGTATGTTTGGCACTAATGAGCCCATTTATTGTGAGATGCTCGAACACGATGGCGAGATGGTTAATGTATTCCTTTAAGGGGTCTGCGATCAGATCACTACATCATCTAGGTAGGCTATTGAGAACTCGCCGATGATGCTATCCAACACACGGACCATCATGTCACGAAAGGTGGCAGGTGCGCATTTGAGGCCAAAGGGCATGGCACAGAATTGAAATATTTTTCCATCAGGAGTGGTAAATGCGGTTTTGTGCCGGTCGAATTGTTTGACTGGAACCTGCCAATACCCACTGGGCAGATAGAGAATGGTGAGGACCTTGGCGCTTCTGAGTAAACTCAAGGCAGTCGTGATGTTGAGAACTCCCAGATAGCGTGTAAGCTTGCTGCAAGCCTGCAATTGACTTGATTTTAACATGCCGTTACCAGACCTATTTCGTAAGATTGATTCAAGCTTGAGTCAAGCCTATTTTTTACAGTTGTATCCTGTCTTGTACCAGGCAAGCTTGCTACAAGCTTGCAGCAACCTTAAATCAAGCTTTCCTGGCAAGCTTGCTGCAGTCTTGTCATTTGGATCCTAGTTAGCTTGATTCAAGCTTGATTCAAGCTTTTGGCTTGACTTGAAAAACTTGCTTACCAGTCATATAAATCGCTGCAGCTGTTTGAGTATGTTTGGTGGTTCGGAATCAGCATTAGGGAGTATCAGATTTCCATACTTGTTAACAGCATGTCCTATGGTCTGCTTGCCGATACAGTATTTCATGTGTGACATGACCAAATGGCACATTGACAGTCGCTCAAGTATTAGGCCTTGGCGTCGCATATGTTCTTCCCAGCAATATAATGTCATCCAGGTAGGCAGTTACAAATTCACCAATGTAACCCTCCAACACTCGAAACATCACATATTGTAAGGTTGGTGGGGCACATTTAAGTCCAAAAGGCATGGCTCGAAACAAAAAACGATGCCCATCTGGTGTTTTGAACGCAATCTCTTCTCTGTTCTGCAGTCGAATCGACACTTGTCAACAACTGGCTTTAAGGTTTAGGGTGGAAAACACTTGGATTCTTAAGACTATTTAGAGTTTCTTTGACACAACTTTGTGGGAGGAGTACACTATCTGTTATGACATTCATCAGCCTAAAGACCACTCAAAATCTTGTGCCACCATCCTTTTTATGTACCAAAACAAGACGAGAACTGTACCGACTATCTGATGATGGTTAAGTTACCCCTTCCCTCAACATATCCTCTGCCTGCCCAATGGTCACTTCATACTCTTCGAACCAGTAAGATTAGGGTCCTGTGTATACTGGTTCATCATCACTAGTTGTGATCGCATGTTCTGTGGCTGTAGTGGCTTACAGGAGATCAGAGAAAGCGAATGTGTCCTGATGTTCTAGAAGCATTTGCTCAACAGCATCGTATTACATCTCGGGTACTGCATGGTCTAGCTCAGTCAAGCTGACACTTGCCCACATATATGGTGAATCGTTCACCAGTCCCCTGGTGGATTCTCCGGGTGGAAAACTCAATAACAGCCTCCTGTATATGCAGCCTGGGCTGCCCCAGCATGACCTCCTCTCATAGGGTGGACATCACCATAAATGATGTCTGGGAAAGCTGGTCTCATAGGTAGATGATGACGTTGGCTGAGCCCAAAGTGTTGCCGCTGCCATCACAGGTAGACAGGATCAGGGTGGCCAGATCATGTTGGATTTGCTCGCAGCTCACTAGGTCCAGTTGGCTGAATGTGTTATTCGCTGTGGTTACTGTGTCGACGAATGCAGCGACAAACCAGTCATTGGCCTTGGCTGCGATCCTCATCAGGTGATACTGGCGAATGGCGAAATGGAGCTCTGATTGATGGCTCTCAGTCGGGTTGGCTTCATTAATGGTGACCGCAGGGTGCACAACATCAAGTCTTTCTCCCTTACTGCTTTCTAGTAATCCGAGGGTAGTCTATAGGCACTTACGGAAATGTAGTAGGTAAAATACTACTGGGTAGCAATGGTCATGTGACTGTATATACTTAGTCATTGGATGCTTATCGATCTGTCATAAATATAAAGAGCAGTGTCTAGGTGGCATTTAAAAAAAAATTGGCAAAATCTGTAGAAGCTGTACTTTTAGTCGCCGATCTGGCAGATCTAAGTTATTAGACCAGATTAAAATTGTAATATATGTATATATACTTATATTATTACTTTTGTTTATGATGATAATTAATATGTAAATGTCCCTTGACAGATATCAGAACGTTTCTAAATCCGAACTCCTAGAGCAGTGAAGGAATTAAATAAAATTATTAAATGAATCGTCGATTACACTTTGACTCAATGGGTTGTTGTTGGGATTTTCATCTCAGTTGGATACTTACATAAATTTTTGACACATTACGGTAAGATTTGGCAATGTTAGATCACTAATAAGGGGGAAAAACTCAAAATTTGTTTTGATTCACCCCATGATATCCACCTAACCAGTTGAGATATTGAGGTATATTTTGCTTCAGAATGTTTACGTAAACACGATAAATAATCAGCTAAAATACCAGTTTGGGGGGATGGTATGTTTGCCTTTGTAAACCTCTCAAAACAGACGATCCAAAAAGCAAGTATCATAAACTGGGTATACTTTACACCATCATGGGTAACATTGCACCACGAATAATATTTCTGTGTTTTGATTGGTGGAATATTAGTGATCATTATCTGAGTATATCAAATTAATTTTTAGAATACCCAGCTATCATCTGGTTTCCCTTTACCAAACGTCCTATACGACAATGTATTTGGTGGTGCAAAGTTACCCATTCTGGCGTAAAGTATAGCTCACTTTACGGTACAGCATTAAGAAGTAACATTCTGAAATTATACTGTTACATATGGTTGCACAACCTCTATTTGCCCAGTGAGTGAATATTTTATTTATTTTTAAATAACTTTAGATGCCTATGTATTGAGGACTCTGCCATCAATAATCTCACTAGATGTAAACGAGTCATAATATCACATATACTATTTATACCAACCAAATACTCTCTCATATTCAAGGTCTGTTTAGCTATGACTATAAATACTGCCCGGGATAGTTGTTAAGATTGGCTGGAATAGATTGACTGTTTTTCAGATGGCAGCTATAGCTACATAGCAAGCTGCAGAGTTAGTTAAACCTGCAGCTTAGTTATACTAACGCTTGATGGCCGAGCTACATATCTGGCGTACAAAGAGATCTTTCAATTGAAATAACTACTCGCTATTACGAGTAATACATGCATGCTGCAGGTAGACTGCTAGTTTATGTCCTAAAAATGATTGGTTGTTCATCGTCTATGCAGTTCAATACCAGTCATCCAACTGCGATAAAATTTGTGCAAAATAATTGGATGGGGGACGGCAAAACAAGTTAGAGGGACAGAACAGATTGCCCAAAAAATCTAATGAATAAATAAACTTAGAGTGTGGTTTGTATTATTTTTTAAAGCAGGGGGGCAAAATGGAACAAAGGAGCAGAATGAGACACACTAAAACCTAGCAAATGTACCATAAAACTTTGGTGAGTTGTGCATGTGCGACCCCGAAATTTAAAGCTGACAAAAAATTAACTTTTGAAGGGAGGAGGGTCAAAATGGGATAGGCCTGTAGGGACAGAACGAGGTACCCAAAATTATTTTAATTTTGTGAGAAAAAACAACTTTCTACCAAAACAAATTATTGTTCGGGGGAGGTGTGGGGCAGAACAGGTTATCCAAAAAAATTTATTGTGTAATTTTCCTTTTCAAAATGTTTCTAAAATGGACATTAATGGCCATTAACATAATGTTACCCCATTTAGTATTTTCAAAATATTTTTTTAAGGAACATAATCGCATTAAATAGAAATTCCCACAAACGAATTTGTGGGAACCAACTAGTGTTATACTGCATAAATTTTAGTTTTTTCATGACCGGCGGTGTTAACAAAGCAGTGACCTTTTTTGTGCAGTTGTAATAATGATTGCTATCAGAGCCACATATACTCGATCATCAACATTGTATGAGTTCAGACAATTTGATTTACATGCGTTTTCAGTTTTGTGGCACTATAGGTAATAGTTTATGTTGTTATCAATTCCATGTCGAAGTTAGATTTTAGTCAAACACGTACAGTACATAGGTCTAAGCTGCATATCTAATTAAATGTTAAGTTTTGAAAGGACAATGATGTCAAAAAAACATAAGTATATTAGTTTCGGCAAACTTGAGCCAGACTAAAAGCAAACTTGCATTCTGCCCACAGTGTCTCCGAACAACGCCGACAAAATCCAGCGGATTATTCCCGGCCAAAAAAATGTTTGTACTGATTTTAGTCTTAAGCGGTTTTATATTCGTATGGTCAACATACGTTCATCTTATTATTATATAATGAAAAGCCTAACGGACTTTGTAGGTGTGGTGTTTTTTCGGAATTATCTTTGCTTTTTACAATAATTTTAGAAGTATTCGAGTGTGAATAACTGCAAATAACACACAAATTAAAATTTTAAAAACCCTTATGCATAAAACCACAATTTAAAAAGTAAAAAATATAGTAATAGTAAGGCCAAATTATTTTAATTAACCCGTTAATGCTTCGGGCCCGGAGGACCCCTAAGTAAACCATATAAATAGTTAGGAATTGAAATGGAATAGAATAAAACAGCAAGACCAAATCCACTAAATGATGCATCAATCCAAAAACTCAGTGTAAATACAGAATATTGGGTTTATCTTTTGGAATAGTCACATATGTACATACACCACATGTAAGTTTTGCTCCATTTACTTTTCTTGTTTCATGTTTCATAATTATAACTACCTATTTTGTTCACTTAGCGATCCCCCGATGCATTTAAGAATAAAAAATAATATGAATTTATTGTTTTTACTTCTTAAAGGATTGTTTTATGTGGCGGTTTATTTATTTGCATTTTTGACTTCAGTATTATAACTCTGTGTAATTATTCTAATTGCTGTCTTTTGTTATTTTAATATGTTTAGGGTCAGCTGAATTTTCCCACCCCTCCCACTTCCCGGCAAAAAAGAATAACTATTCCATAAGATATTAACGAATGGAAGTATGCAAAATTGATGCTTTTAAGTATCTTATGTTTCGCTACATTGCTCATGAAGCTAGGTACAAAAACAGCTGGAGTCGAAAGCTTTGTTTAGGCGGGTTGTACCTTTTACAACTTCTACACCCAGAGGTGTAGTGGGTGTAGATGGCCAGAGACCAAAGGTGTAGGAAGTGCAGAAAGTCCGCCTGGACGCCTAGGTGTAGTTGAGTGTGAATTGTTTTGTTTATTTTCTGTGTTAATGACATGGCAGTAAACATAAATATTGCGAGATATTTTAATGCAGGCAATGGTAGATGCAGGTGATAAATCCGATGATGAATGTTCTGTTACAGCACCTATTTTAGCAAATATGTACAGTGTTTTGCATGAATACGAATTTTAATAAAATTAAATGTTGGCCTATCCCAATAACCTTAATGTATAACCTTTATGCAGCTCATTCCATACGTCACATAACAGGTAGTTATACAGGAAACTGAATCTCCATTCTTAAATTGTTTGTATTAGTTTTAAGAGTTGATGTAATTATATGCATAACAACTAATAACATAACCCACAAAACGTTACTAAAAATAGTAACACAAATAGCTATTTTGCTTTTCATACCTCCCATATGAAACTGAATACAATTTTTACTATATAGTAGATGTTCTGATTAAAAACTGGAAAGCCAACTTCACAAAACAACACAGCTACTTGTAACAAGTTTCGAAAATAGCGCCGAATTCTGCTTTACAACTTCTTCACCCAAACTACTCCACCTCGCAGAGGTGGTGTAGAAGTTGTAGCACCTGGGTGTGGAAGTTGTAGTTACACCCGCCGCCTGAACGCTTTGGTTGTAACAACTTGAACGTCACTTCCGGCAAGAAAAACGCGATGTTGCAGTTTGGGTGTAGAAGTCGTAAAAGTTCCAGCTAGGTGTAGACCGCCTAAACAAAGCTCATATTTTGGGATTAGAAAAGAAATATTGCTTTCCGAATTAACATTTTTTCTATCTATACTCCCATAAATTTATCATAGTTTACTTTATTTAACTTATAAATATTACAATTTATATGTGATTTGTACTCTTTTGTGTAGAAAATATTATAAAATTGGTTGTATCAAAATTTTCTACTATATTTGTTGGATATAACCCAGTCAGATAATTTTTAATCAACCTTTTTTACCATTAACTGATCATCTGTTTTATGACTCACCAAAAATCATGTATCATCAGCAAATATTATAGTGTTGCCTTGTTCATAGATGAAATTAGTAACTTCATTTCTACAAATTAAATACGAAAGATTACCTAAAACAGATCCCTGAGGCACCCAATTTTTTATTTTTACAACTTCAGAAAATGTCTCAGTGCTGTCTTTATTTTTTAGATGTATCGCCTGAATTCTTTCACTAAGATAGTAGACAAAAAACTTTTGGAAATCATTCCTTATCCAATAATGATGCATTTTTGTAAGTAAAATACATTATAATTTACACAATCAAATAATTTTTATAAATCATACAGGCCCCTTACACACCAACCCCTTGTTGATTATTATTTAATGCTTCTAAAATAGTATTGATAGACTAAAAAAAAAAAAAATTCTATTGAATAATCTTGTTGGAATGCAAAATGTGAAAGGTGATATTTGATATTTTATTATATGAACATACAATCTTTGTAAATAAGTTTTTCAATTGCCTTTAAAAAGGTGTTTAATAGGACTATAGGTATATAATTTGTTATATTGTTTCTATTCCCGTTTCTAGGCACGTGTAGGGAGGGTTACTACATGGTTTAGTTTGTCAGGAAAGATAACAGTGCTGTAAAAATTTTTTACATATTTAACTTAGATTTACTACGCTAACTGCCGCAAAATTTTATGAGTTTACACTCATTATATTGACAAGAATTTTTAGATTTCAAAGAATTGATTATAGATTCACATGTGTGGTTTGCACCATTATATTCACTTTTTTATCTTCAATTGTACATATCTTTCCTAAAAGATTAATATCTGTTTCGTCATTATTTGCAGATGTTATTTCATTTACCACATTATTTAGAAAATAGTTGTTAAATTAATTTGCTATCTCAATAATGTTGTCAGTGATAATGTTTTTAGAGTTGTAAAAACATAACAGTCAACACAGGCGGTATACAAAGTAGGTCCTACTGACATCTGCCGCTAAGAGCGCAGTAAATATTCCAGGGTGGCTACAGAGTTCCTGCCAAAAAATTCCCTGACATTTCCCTGACATTTGTATAGCTAAAATATTTTACTGTAACAAATCCAATTTTTTTTTCTGAAAAATATTTGACCAGAAATCACAACAAAATGTAAATCAAATATGATTTTAATATGCTTGAGCTCTGGGTTGCAGCATTCCATTGGATTGGCTCTGGGGTGGTAAAAGGCAGTGGTGAAGTGGTCCACCTTCCACTTCTCACACAAGCTCCACCAGCGGTGTCCGGTGAACTGAGTACCGTTGTCGGTCAGGAGCACCCTGGACAAACCCCATCGCGAAAAATTTCTGCCTCCAAAGCTTTCGCCATTATGTGTGTGCGTGCGCAGCTGACTGCGTAGGCCTCTGTCCACACAAATTGTTGACGACAACAATAAACCTCTTCCCCTGCGCCCTTTTGGGGTAGGGTCCCATCAGGTCGAGCACAACAGTGTCGTATGGTTCTGTTGGCAGGTGTGGTTGCTGTTGTTGTTGTCCATCGGGGCAAGTTGGTACACGACTGTGCCAATGCCCTCCTGGCTGGCATCCATCTGAACGTACAAGTGGTGTGTGGGGTCAAATCTGGAAAGGTGTTTACACATGCGATACTGTTTTGATTTGTTTGCAGGTGTGTTCAGCTGCATATGTCCAGCGGTATTTGAGTTGTGTTGACAAGAGTTCAGTGAGTGGTGCGGTGATGGTTGCAAAGTTCTGTATGTATTGCCAAAGCCAATTTATGAGACCGAAAAACTTTCTGAGTTGTTTGCGCATGACAGGTGTAGGCCATTCCTCGATGAGGCGTACATGCTCTTTTCTGGGCCTATTGCCGTGTTCGTTTACAACATGACCTAGGAAGTCTAGTTTGGTCTTGCCGATGTGGCACTTGTGATTCGCTTAGGTGAGATTGACATCTGCGAAACGTTCCAGTACCAGTTCTAGGTGGTGAATGTATTCTTTCCAGCTGTTTGACCACAAGACTACGACGTCGAGATATACCATGACAAACTTCCATCATGGCCTGGTAAGTTGCTGATGTATCTTTTTGCCAAAAAGGCATGGGGCAGAACTGATATTGGTTACTGTCCAGAGTTGTGAAGACTGTTTTATGTCGGTCAGCTGGCAACACTGGTACTTGCCAGTACCCTGACCTAAGGTCAAATTATGACATTACTTTTGCGGAGCCGAATAGGCTGAGTGCACTGTATACATTTATGACAGGTGGTGCAGATGATTTCGTGATTTGGGACGGAGCATAGATTGACACAAAAATGCCAAGTACCGTCTTTCTTGGGTGCAAGTGTGATGGCAGAATTATAATTACTCTCGGATGGCTCAATGACACCGTCAGACAACATCTCACTAACCTGCTGTTCGATGATGAGGCGTTGATGCTGCTGGTAGTCCCATGGCGGCGCGTAGACAGGATCGTCGTGCGTAGTGGGTATCAGGTGCACAACGACGGAAGTGCGGTGCAGTGGATCGCCGGCAGTGAACACTGCCTTCCGCTCGTCCAGGATGCGCTGAACTGCAGCCTGATGTTCTGGTGGGACTGCATGTTCGAACTCGGTGAGGTCAACAGGTGGAGTCGTGACAGGTTGGTGATATCCAAGGTGGTACACTGTTTTACGTTGGTGTTTTCCATAATGTATGCGGTCACGGGGTAACTCAATCACTGCTTCTTGCTCGCCCAGACACGGTATACCTAGGATTACATTTTCACGTAAGTTTCTCACGACTAACACAGGCACTAAGTTTGACTCATCACGGAATGCAATGTTTACATTTGTGGTGCCATCCACGTACTTTCTGCGTAGCAAGTTGCACAGTCTAGTCGCACACATCAAGATTCCCTAGTGTGATGAAATTGGCATTTATAAAGTTATGTGAAGTATCTGTATCAATCAAGGCAATGGTTTGTTTACTACTCACAGTCACTGGTATGCGGAGTAAGTTATCGTAATTTTGACGGTAATGAAAAATTTGCCCTAAATACATATGTTCGGTATTGTCACTGACACTGTTGTTTTTAGTTTTGCTCTGTCACTGTTTTGATATTTGCTGTGATACTTACTTGTTATGTCCGTGTTGAGAGTGTGAGCTTGGGTGTCTTCCTAACCCATCTTGCCATTTCCCGTCTGGGTGTCGCGTCTGCGTGGGTCGTTGAAGTGCCAGTGGAACAGCTGGCTTTGGCAGTAGTGACATGGGGTGTTCGGGGGCGGTCGCTGTGACAGTCACTTCACGGGGTACCAGGTGTGTGGTCGCCGGTGTTGTTCCCTGGGGTCCTCATGGCTTCCGTTGTGGTGGTGCTTGGTGCTGGTCCGGTTGCTGTTGTGGTTGGTGGCCCCCTCATGCGGGAGCGTTATTCGGGTATGACTGTCTGGAGAACCGCTTCCAACATATCCACAGTGACGTCATTCGGGTAGAAGCGGGTTATCAGATTCACCTTCCACCGACTGAATTTCTCTAGGTCCTCTTGTGAACGTTGGTGTTCCATGAAGATGTTCAGCTGTCTTTGCAGTGCTGTGAGAATGTTGGCATAACGTGTGGAGAACTTGCTAACAAACTGCTCCCACATCATGTTGTACTCGGTGACCGTCTGCCACCAGGTGCGTGCGTCGCCTTGGAGTTGTTCACAGATAAGGCTCGGCCATTCCTGTTCAGCGACACGGTACCTCTGGAGACGTTGTACGCAAGCCTCCATGAATTATCTTGGGTTCTCAGTTCCCCTGCCGGAACGTTGACTGCGTGTTGTAGTGGTGGAAGGTTGTGTTGGGTTCTGTAATGGTCTGTAACACTGTAGGAGTCGTACGTGGTTGCGTCTGCTGCAGAACGTTCAGCGTCATGAGTGGCAACATTGTTGTTTGTGTCACACTCATGGGACTTGTCCTCGCTGCTTGCTCCTCTGTAGCGTTGTTTATAATGGTGGTGTGGTTTACGAAACAATCCTGGCACTGGTTAACACCTCTGTAGAATAGGTCCCACTCCTCTGTTGTCATACACGTGATGTGCAATGTAGGTTACACTCACTGCACATGGATTGGTCGGCTCGCGGAAGCTCAGAGTTTGCGAAGTCACAGATGTTCAGTGGCCCTGACATCATCGGTACATTTGAAGCTTGAAGCCTATGCGCGCTACAAGCTGTGCAACACTGCATTAACTGCACACAAACTGTCTGGTGTGTAGCTGTACTTGTTCCGCAACACACAGAGTTCCTTTGGGTACCGTTCGATCACAGATGGTGCAGGCTGCCAGGTTGCGCCCTGAGCCCGTCCACGATTACTGTCGTATCTCATGCGTCTCGGCATGGTGGAGTGGCGTTGATGCCACGACTGGTGTTGGGCAGCTGCAGATGTTTGTCGGTGCTTCGTACTTAACGATCAGGTCGCTGGTCTTGACGCTGTGGCATCGGCGACACAGTTCCAGAGCCCACATCCCCATCACGGTAGAGTCGAGTAACACGGTTGTCCGAGGCGGTAGCGCGGCGCAGGTGCACAACTCTGGTGCACGGAAATTTTGCGCTGGAAGCGTCCCTCACCGTTCGCGTATGCCACGGCGGCTGGTGGCTATGCGGTCGCCCGGTGCTGCTAGACTCCCGTGGTGTTGTGCAGAGGGTGGCTCGTGGCCGACTGTCGGCGCTTCGAGTATGCTCGAGTCCCTTTGGCTTGGCTCGGTGTCACGCTCTTCGGGTCCCCTGCGCTTGGCTCGCTGTCTGCACTTTGGTTACACTCAGGTCCCCTTGGCTTGTCTCGCTGCCTGTGCTTCAGGTACACTCGGGTCCCCTCGGCTTGGCTCGATATCAAGCGGGTGGCTACGAAACCACGTGCTCTCAATTTCTTCTAGGGTTGTGGTTGGAATGCGTGTCCCTTTGTTCGCTTGGGTGGTGTGTAAGATGACGTTCTACCTGTTCACTTCCGGCTCGCTCCCACGTGCCACGCAATGGCGACCGTTCCTTCCATAACACACACTTGTAGAACACGAAGCACAGTTTACTGCTGATATTGTACGCCTCTTAGTTGCGGCGCCGACATGACATGGCCGGGATCACGGGTTGTGGAGAGATGGTGAATTTACAGGATGGTGTTGTAAATATACTTTGTGGGCGCCAGCTAACCAGGGTGTTTGGTTAGCACGAGACTCTTGAGTGGGTGGAATAGGGGTGAGATCGTGGCGTGTCCTGTCCCGTCATGGCCTGTCGTGAATACAGAGGATGACTAGAGACAGTGTCCTCTGCGTGGGTACTGTAAGTTCCACGTGGTAAATAAAATAAATACCTGAATTCACACAGAATCCTGTGCGCATCTCATGGCAAGGGTGCAGTTAAGAGGAAATAATCCATTAAATGTCCACATATTTATACAGTGCAAAGTAATGGTGGCGGATTACAGTCGCCGGCCGTAAATTCCCCCGTGAAGCGGGATACGAGAAATTCACTATAACTCACACTCGCTAGTTCGGTAATAAATGAGAGCACGTTTTATTAACACAATTACTGTGAGGTGAAATGAGGTTACCCTCCACAAGAGCGGGCATGGGCCTATAGCCGTCCATTAGCTTACACGGTGCAAAATGTGCTGGAGCACATGGTGAATTTAAGTGGGCAAAATTAAAGCTTGGAGGGCGAGATTTTCCATACTGTTCTGTTTGCGAATGTTAACTTATAAAAACACAAAACACTTACATTGGTACAAAACATGTGACATTGAATTTGCAAAAATAGGTGCAAGGTTGATGTTCGCAATTATTAAGGAGTCCTTTGTCCAGCGTGCATCTAGTGGTTAAGAATAAGACTGCATCAAGTTACGTTGGCCTAAACTAAAGTCTGCTAGGACAGTTTTTAATTGTTGCATAAAATCACTCGGCGAACTGTACGTGTTGTCAGGATGCCCCCTTGACAAGGCCGTGCGCGAAGCACCTGAGAGAGTGTAAATGGTGGTTGCACTTTGTGGATCGCAGGCTGTTGGGTTTGGTGACACACTGAGGCGTTTTCCATACATACCTTGTGCTGACTGCACGAAAATGGCTGACCTGTCCGACGTCACAACGTACATTTTACGGCAGTTAGTTATTTATGCGCAGTGTCACGTCACTCACACCCACAAGTTAACAACGACAATAGGCTACATAGTAACGTACTATTCATAAAAGTTATTCTTAAATTAGCTACATGTCCATGCGACACCAAAAGTTACTTTGTTTACCAGTCCACAATGTACAAGCATGTGTGCGATGCCGAGTTTGATACCTAGAGCGTTCTTTCTGTCCCAAACTTCAATTTCTAGTCTTCAAACTTCCAGTTTCTTTTTTTTATTTTTTTTTTTTCAGAAGCTCTTGTTTCATAGTATCAGAGTTGGACAGCTACACGTTGTTTGGTTTCGAAAAAAAAAATGAACAATGAAGGTATTTACTTTGTCATGTATAATCTATGTGTTGAACATGAAACAAGGATAGAGATGTGGTTACTATGGTTGTTGGTAAAGAAAAAATAATGGTTTTTAAAATAGTTTTTTTATGAATAAAAATAAAAACTAGCAAGGAATAATATTATTTTTTGTGCGTTTCCCTAATATTCAATTAATTTTCATAAAATCACAACAAACTAATAACAGCCCTATAATTTATAATGAATTGTTAATTGATAATGCTTGTTTAGCTAATACATACTGTTTTAACTTTTACTACTAACTACTGACAAAAATTGCCCACTGTTTGTTTCATAGGTACCTTTTCCAGTTTTGGTTGAGTGACTTGATGTAGACAAATATGGAATCTCAGTCTCTTACTGCACATGTTCTACACTCACCACATTTTCTGGGTTTTCAGTAATTATGACCTCGCTGTGTACAATAACTTCTGTACAGTCTTCAAGTCGAGTATGTCCCATAGAATCTCGCACACCAAAACCTTTAATTATGGGAGATCCTTCGCCAATAATTTCTGTGATTAGTTAGTCAATTTCGTCCAGTTTTTTATGTAGTCCCTCAGATTCTTCAGTTTACCAAGCTTTGCCTATAAATTATAGGAATCAAATGATGTAGTCAACGGTAAGGAAACACTTTTGACATAATTATTTTTGTTCTCAATTCTCTGCCTGTAAGATTAAATGAAGCAGTAGTTGATAGGCCTGACCGCCGGGCGTGTTCCCTCGATGCACACGACGGGCTGTTCTGAAGGGTGTGCAGCTTGGTCAGCGTCAAACCTTGTCATTGTCAATATTTTCCCGCCTCTTACAGCAATTCCCGTAATAGTTTTGTTTTTACGCTAAGTGGTGGTTGTGAATGCAGCATTTGAAAACGTAAGACTCAATTAAATATTGATTAATATTGAGAAATCATTTATCTCGTGGTCATAAATTATTTAATTCGTTTCAAAAATTAAAATAAATCACAATAACCTATCACCGACATTTTGTTGTGTCATCAAAAATTTCCGCACATGTCTAGATCACGGTCGTAGAAGAACAGGTCTGGACACTCGCCTATCTAACAATGTATTTTGCTTGACCTTGTTGTTTGGCTGTAGTTCGTCAAGTTACCGAGAATGTCGTACTTTTCGGGGCTGTTTTCCGGGTGGTCGGACTCAAACTCCGCCCACATTTTCCATTGTTAAATTTATAAAGTAAATAAAGATTGCTGGAGCCTTTTCTTAAAATTGTGAGCGAAGAAAATATTTCGTAAATTGATAAAAAATACGTTCTGATAAATTGTTTATTTTAGCGGAAAGGAAGTGGGCGGAGTTAAGTCCGACCGCCGTAACATCAGTGCCAATAAAACACAATATTCAAGGTAACTACGTGAACTACAGCCAAGCAACAAGGGGGTCAAATATCCAGGCGAGTGTCCAGACCTGTTCTTCTATGACCGTGGTCTAGATTAAATATTGTTGTGAATCCAATCTCTAATACTTATCGTACGTGCGTGAGTTCGTACGTGCCTTAATTGTGGTTGTGAATCAGGCTTTACTGCTGCCACCCAATAAGGTGGCACGAGCTGTTTTACTGTTGCCACCCCATCGGGTGGTATGAGCTATTTTACTGCTGCCACCCCTACCTCTGCTACATAATATGATACCAGTGTTCATTTTTGTGCCGTAATCTCAATCTTACCGCCTTAAATGAAGTACTCGAGGTGCTGGTGCAGAGCAGATTTCCCTTGTGTTGCACTGCATCGTTGCAAAACTCAAGTGCGAGGTAAATAAAGTATATTAGGTAGGCCACTCGGGCCCTCTGTCCTGTCATTGGCTGCCCGCTTGTGACGTACCTTAGAGGAGACCGAGACGTTCGCTGCTAGTAAAATGCTCGCGAGCCGAAAGTACTTTAATACTTAACACGTCAGAAATGGAAAACTATTCAATCTATTGACTTCAAAATTTTTACTCCTCCATGTGACGTCAGCAGCAGGGAGTGAAATGAGCGAAGGAAAGTGCGGAAGATGGGACTACACCCCCCTGACTCAAGAGGTAATATTTTATCCAATGAGATATATAGTAAACATAGAGGGGTGGAAGCGCTTTCTGGCTGAAGACCAATTGAACTTGCGTCGACCATGTTTTCCATCGTCAAAACAAAGGGGCGTGGCAGGGTGTTGGTCAGGGATAATTACGTTTATGTGCCGATAATAACAGAAAAACAAAGCTTACGATGCATTGTGTATGTCTATGTGGCATGTAAAGCATATAAACACCTTTGTCAATCGTTTAATAATTTAGGAATGAGAATTAATCATAAATACAGGATGAAAACAATTGACGAAAATGTGCTGGTAGCAAGTAACTGGGTCACAATCCAAATATATAAATTTTAAAAAGGTTAAATTAAACAAATGTCGACATAGTTTATACATATTATGCATTTCAGTTCTGTGTATAGTACACTGTGTAAGATTTTGTAAGTTATGGTTATGTTTATAGGACTACTGGTACATATACTGAACATATGCAAACAAGCCTGCATTTATATATACAAATTAAAAATAAATAATATAATAAATTCTTATTACTACAAGAACCATGCATAAAACATGTCAACTACATCAACAGTAAACAACCATGCCACCCACCCTAACCCTATTTAAGAGCCTCGACCTTATACAAATAAATATATATTCGCAATTGGTATGTCACCATGTAGCAAGATCAATTCTTGCCTGCCTCTCTAGACTACCATTCCCAAACCCCTCCTGAACCTTCCAACTCCTAACAGTTACCATATAATTCTGTAAAATATTCCTCTCATCGACCTCACAAGCATAGACTGTCTAACCAATTCGTTCTCATCCACTCCACTTGAACCTTCTCACTGGTGTTTACTCTCCCGCATACCCTCCCTTAGCTAGGTAGCAATTTAATCCTCCCAAACCTCCCTCTCTTGTCACAAATATGAACATCCTGACCAAACTTTCATTTCTTCTTCTGTCTTTTAGTGTACTTCATCCCATTTCCTTCAACATTACAGATGGCCTATATATCCCTTCATCCTCCCCATTGTACCGCTGTTCTTCACCTACTATTCACCCATCCTGTTACCCTCTTTGCACCTTTTTCCATTCCCGCACCTCAAGTTCCATATATGTATATTTCTCTTTGGCAACATTTTCCATCCTATACCATACCATACTATCAAGCAGTATGTATTTTCCTTCTCCTCCCAGTAATGAATTTCTACACGATTCATTAAATGTTATGTTTCGTTAATATTTGATTTGTGTTAATTGTGAACCATAAAGTTTGGTTCCTAACTTTTATCCTGTCTCATTGCAGCTACCCATAACATAACAGTAAAAGTTATCTAAACTGCACAAACAAAGCCTATAGTAGTTGTAGTACGCTTTTATTTTATTGCTGTAGTGTGTGCAGCCAAACACTTGAGGGCCGTATGCAGAGATGCTCCTTTACTTATTCTTTAAGGCTTCCTTCACGAAGGAAGGTACGGCTCGTTTTCTTGAAGTACGATGCAAAGACGCGAAAAGGCTTCCTTGTTCCTTTTCTTGCGGAAGGAAAGGCTCGGCTCTTCCTTATTGCGAGGAAAGCCGAACGGCATCGAGGATACCCGAACGTCAGTGACATCATCAATAACATCATAGTAAACAGCCAATAGGAATTAAGTGTGTTCTGTAGTCTTTGGTGATTGTAGTATATTGTTTTGAAATTGAGAAAAATGTCTTCTAGTACGAAATTTGAGCGTTTTCTCATAACGAACGGAGCATTTTGTTTGGGCTTGTCCGTTCTCGGGCTAGTTTTATTGAGAATAAAAAAACAGATCTCAATAACCTAGCAGCAAAAAAGGAGGCATGGGCCCAAATAGAAATTGAGTTCAATTCTCATCCTGACTTTACCAAGGTACGAGATTTCAATTTATTTGATTTTTTCTGTACGATCATCTGTAATGTTACGTTAATTTAAACAATAATAGAGGATGGCAAAAGTACAGTGCTTGTATGTACATGTGTATAAAAATGTATCATTCTTTGTTATTACAATTACACGAGCGTAAACAATTACACGAGTGAATTTTGTACGGTTTCATGATTACCAATATTTAAAGTGTTGCTAATAATAATATTAATTTCACTTGCAGTCGGGCAACCGCTTGGTTGCAAAGCTTTAACCTCTTCCTCAATCACCTACCTCACCTTTCCCGAATTTAACCAAATCTCTCAGCGACCTCCTTGTTATGGCTATGTCATTTTGTTGTGCTCCTAACCATATGAATCTTGCCACTATTATTTCCTCTTCCTCAATACTCTGTGTTTGTTAGTACTCTTAACATTCTCCCTCTTGTCATTAAACACATTTCCATTGTTCTCATTACATTGTGTGTGTTCCAACGTAGTTCCTTCCACACCACTACAGGTCGAAAGTTCATTTCACTCTCACTAGCTTTCCTTTGCTTTCTACATTTATCCTTCATCCATTTTGCTGTGTGTCTTTGTACCATCTCCAGCTCCTGCACCTCCAATTTCGTATGTGGGTCCCACTCTGCTGCCATATAGTATAACATTGACTCTACCATTGTATTATAGGCCTGTGTCATCACTTCACTCTTACTTTTAATACCCTACCTAGAGTCCTCCCTGTAGACAACACCGCCTGCTTTCTCCACCGTAAGTCATGCTACAACATTATCTCTTAGTAGGCCTACTTGAATTATTATGCTTCCTCTATTGTCTGCCCTTCACAAAGCTGTGATGTATGTACCCATTAAGATTAATGTCTGTGCATTGTCTTAAAAGTTATAGAAAACATAGGCAAGTTTAAAAGTAAACACATAGCCAGGTTACATTATTGGCATGTTTGACCCATGTTTTTGCACCTGGAAATTTTTCAGAACAATATCATTCTGCATGTGATCTTCTTATCTCATATTCACCTCACGAGTGGTATAAACCTTGAGAAGGGTAGCACAAAAAAATGCATTGCTTAAATCAAACTTAATAATGAAATAACACATTTTATGTACTTAATTTTTTTATTTCAGTAATTATTGGTTTAATATATAACAATACAATTTATGATATGAACATTTGAAATGTTCTTTCCTTAAATAGTTATTACTTAATATTAAGCTTAGCAATATATATTATTCTGAAGGATAATGAAATTAACTAGGCACAGAACACAGCATGCACACAGAGAATAGAATATGTAGTACACAAAACTCACAACAAAAACGATTCAGTGAGTTCCTTAATAATTGTCGTAATATGTGATCATTAATACTGATTTACGTACAATATTGGCTGTGTATGTACACGTTAGTTAGGTATCACTGGCCTCTAAAGTTTTGTAATTATGTAACAATTGTTTTCAAGTACCTAACATCTTTTGTGTTAAAATTTGCAGTGTACCACTGCTCAGCTGAAGAAATGCTGGGATAATGAGAAGACAAAGCAGAAAAAGGCCCTTGCCCTTGCCACTAGGCAACGAATGGCAACTGGGGGAGGACCTCCTGTGAAAGATCCTGTCATAGATCCAGAGCTAGAAATAGCTTTGGGTGGTGTGCTGCATTCTGTTGAAGATGCGGTAGACTGTGACATGATGGTTTATACAGAAGATGGCACTTGTGTAGAAATTATTATGCCAGAGGCTAGCGATCTCAATGATTCAGTAGCATGTGCACCAGAAGAAGCCTCTGAGAGTGTTCTGCCACCTGGTCCGCGTGCTAGGCCAAGGTCTAAACGTACATCAATAGATGTTGAGTTGGATTGCAGGGTAGCTAACCTCGATAAATCAGACAAGCATGCACGGAAAGTCCTACCAATGCAACAGGTGGAGCACAGGCTCCGAATGAGGGCATTTAAAGAAATGGCTGAGGCTGAAGAACAGCACCTTGCCAATGAACAAGCAGAGGCAGCTCGGGCAGTGCTATGTGAGGAACGGGCAGAGCAGCGCAGGGCAGAGCTTCATGCACAGCAGATGCGGGATGCTGAAGAACTGCACAAGCTGCGAATGAAGAAACTCACTTAAGCTAGTAATGTTGAATTGTAAAAATAACTGATGAAGTTGTTCTTCTAATTCAACATTATTTGCTTACATGTGACATGGTATACATATGTCTCCTGGGGAACTCTCCATGTAAAAAAGAGAGTAATGCATTGCGTGCTGTACCTCCAGATATTTACTGCTTGCAGTAGATGTCTAAGGTGATGTGGAAACTGGCACAAAACGGATAATCACTATCAGGTAAGTGTATTTTTTAAAAATTAAATGTATACATTCTAACAAGCTGTGATATTAAATGTACACCTATTACGTTTACTTCTATAGTGTATCACATGGGACACTACTTGTAAAGTAAGAATATTATAACAGAACTTAAGTATGAATATAGTATAGACATAAAAGTTAATATTCAAGTCAAATGACTTTGTGTAGTAATGACAATAAATTAAACCCTTTGTACTGTGAAGTAAATGAAATAACTGTTAGAAAGTACGTATAAAGAAATACTAATTACACGGCAATACAACACATGCTATTTCCATAAAGTAAGAATATATGTATCAAACAACATACACACTAATACTGTACATTAACACAGCAGTCAATTTTTAACACAAAAAAATTGTTTTACTATTTTCACTTTGCCCGCCATCTGGCTACTGCCCCAAGCTTTTATTTAACAGGGTTACTACAAGTCTGGAAAACGGAATATAATAACTTTTATACTCGCAATTGGGCTAACGCCCGGTGGTGAGCATACTCCTCCCCATCCCCACAGCACCAATCCTCCTGTCCCTTCCTAAACCTTCCAACCCCCTCACAGTCACCAACTCCTCTCCGTTCTCCTCCACACCCTCTGAATCTTCTCACTGTTGCTACATTTACCCTCAAAAGTTCCCTTAGTTAATTTGCAGGCTAAACTTACCCATTTTCTCCCTATTCATCATCCTATACAACTTGACCAGCATTTCCACTATCCTGTCGTCCCTCAACATTTTCCATCCCAATTCCTTCATGATCACACTAAGCCTAATTTTTTTTTTTTTTTTTTGCCTTTTCCATTTATTCATTACCCACCTCGCTGCCTTTTTCTGCATCTTCTCCAGCTCCTGCACCCCCACCTCACTCTGCAGCAGCATATTCCAACACTGGACGAACAACTGTACAAAATGCATTTCCCTTCACCCCACCACTAACCCCCTCCAACACCCTCCCCAGCAGTCATAAAGCCCTTTTTTCCTTATTAACCACTCTGTCCACCTGCTTATCACAACCCCTAGACATTTATATTATGTGATTTCTTCTATCTCTTGCCCCTTCCATCTGTATACCTCACTGCTCACCATTCTCTTCTTCGTATACCTCACCAACTTGGATTTACGCACATTAATCTTAAGTCGGTTCTCCACTGTCCATGACCACAACCTAACAATATCCTCCTGCAAGTTGATTCCACTGCCCACCTCTGCATACAGTACACAGTTATCTGCAAACAATCTTATTTTACCTTCAATTCTATATCACAAGTCATTCTCCTTAGTGAATAACAAAGGCCCCAACACTCTTCCTCCCCCACTGAAAAAAAAAACAGGAAATTTCAAAGTATTCAAGGGAAAACCTTGAAAAGTCAGGGAAATTGGTTCTTGTTACTGGAAATTCAAAATTGTAAAACAAAGTTAGGGCTTAGCGAGAAAATTTGGCAGGCTCTTGCTGTCATTGTCTAGCTGTCTGGCTTAGCTTGCAAGCTGGAGCCACATCTTCATGCTTCCAGGCTTAGTAATTGACTTTTGGACAGTTGCACAACCATTTACTATATGAAAATGATATCTTGAGCATTTAATTCACAAAATACTTCTAGTTCATTAAAACTGATTGCCTTTCTCTGGGTTATGATAGCTGAATGTGTTGAACACAAGTTAATTTTACGCAGTACATTTGTAAACATTAAAGTTTTCAGAATTTATTTTCTAATTCATTCCTTCAAATTAAATTTATTTGAACATTTGAAGTAAAAATATTGTGACATATAAAGTTTTCGAAAAACATTTGAAAAATATTTGAAACTCATTCTTTCTTGTGTCACCATCAAGGTAGGATGAGCTTCAACTTTCCTCGTAGTCTGTGCGTGCTTTGTGGAGACCATGTGGCACACAATCCCTACAACTGCCCGCATGTCACATAAGTTACAGGTACTTCATAATTAAATAAAGTGAATTGCAAACAATGTGTGCATGCAAGTACAGAGTGCTAGCAATTTATTAGATTCTTATTTCCTCCCAACTCAGCACTGTAGTTATAAACTCTTGTTTTGTAGCACACACCTAATAAATATACATACTGTATGGTACTGAATGTAATGCATTATTAGGGGTTAATCAGAGTAATACCATTTAAAATGTAAATCATAAAATGGTTTTGTCTACACATTTACCTACATTAACCAAATTTCCTCTCACTTTTGCTCAAGAGGATACTAATGCTGATTAAAGTACTCTTGTTGATTCATTGTTTTGTGTCTGTTTTTTTTTTTTTTTGTTTGTCATCATACAATATTTGTTGTATTGTTTTTTCCTTAATTTCTTACAGAATTGGATACTTGGCGCAAATGCAAACTGAGCTCCTAGACACTGCACCAACACAGTGTCCTTCTACGTGCCAGAGAAGATGAACACATGGCCACTGCACTAGCATTAAAATTGTTCCATGTGTTTGCCTTCCTTGAGTTGGCTGGAATTTGAAATACTTTAGTGTAGTAGTTATTAATTATTGTTTTATAAATATTTTCTTGCCGCACATGAATTCTTTATTACGGAGAGACTGCTGCTCCCATGCAACATATACAGTAATTTTTCAGTTCATGTGTACTCAGTTCTGAAAATGTCATGGAAATATCATACAATTTGTCTTTGTTCTTGTACCATATCTGTACATGTTGTAGTCTTTTGGATAATAAAGAATTAAATTTAATTATTAGTTTACTAGCAACTGTGGAAGTATTTGACATATTTTAGTAGGTATAACAGTAGGCCTACTTGCAGAGCATTAGTGAATGAGTTGTTTAAGAACAGCTCACAAGAAACTTTTCTAGGAGTTTCTCGTTCAACAGAGGCAACCACACAACGTAAGCATGGCTACAGTAAAGCTACAGTTAATTGGCTAGTAGATTAAAATATTATATTTTAGCATTTAATTATTCTGCTTGTGAAATTTTATATTTCATCTTATAGGCACAGAGTCAGCAAATAAAAATAATGCATTAAAAGATTGTAACAATGCATGAACGTATGATTTTACATTTGCAATGTAGAATCATTCAAATGGTGAAAACTGTGAGTAAAAAGTATTTACAAAATTTCAGTCAAAACAAATTTAATTTGCTTGTGTAAGACATGCTCCGTAAATTAACATGTTTAGGGTGGTCTCATACATTAAAAATAATTTTTTACTCATCGTACATACCATTTATCCCAACAAGTAAACATTTACTTCCTTTTTTAAATATTTTATTACAAACAAACTTTGCAAACTTCCCAAAAACTTTATTTTCAGAGACCTGCACTTGTACCTGTAGTTGATACTAGTACTAATCATCATGCTCCTTGAGTCAACATCACTGCAAATGTACATAATCTTGCTAAAATTTGTACATAGTAAATCAGGAAATTTTAGTCTCATATGCACGTTTCATAGAAGTCAAAATATTACATCCAATAATGTTACTTAGCTTAGTAAAAATTTGTTAACAGTATCTTGAATACGTGAAATCCTTGGGGTATCTTGAAAATTTGTTTACTACTACACATTACAAATTATTTGATTTAATTGTACAGCCTACCATTTGTGGCCTTACAATTGAGCAAATAGACAATGTTCTCAGCTCATTTTGTTGCAAATCTTTGTTGCAGAGTGAATGGCAAGCTGCTTGCATCTCTTCGTTTACTCACAGGCTTTATACAGCAGTACGATCTAATGATGTGATGAGTTAAGCTCAGCCTGATCACATATGCTGGAACAGTTCCTGAGAAATAAACGAAAACATACATAATCCAAGAATAAAGTTTTTCGATAAAATTTTCTACAACCAATTAAAACTGCAAATGTTAAGGAATGCAATACATACAATATTTTCTAGATAAATACAGTAACAATATTATGAATATTTTATGACGATACAAGTAAATTGCATCGAATAACAAGTTACAATACATAGTATACTGCTTATTTTATTATAATGATATAGGCCTACTGTATAATACGACTCACAGTGTTCACAATTTTGCTACCGCCTAGTGGCTAATACATTTCTGTGTCTCTGATGACAACCAATCCCTTTCTGAAGTTCCCAACATCCTTCAGTCACCAAATTCTCCCTCAAAACATTCCACTTTCTGACCGACCTAACAAGCACATCCTGCCAACCATGCACTGTTCTTTTCCACACCCTCTGAATCTTCTCACTGTTGTTTATTCTCCCCTTGTACCCTCCCAGAGTTAGCCAGAAACCTATCATCATGTACAACCAAACCAATCTTTCCTCCTCACTCTCCAATCCAAGGTGCCTTTTACACTCGCATGTTTGTCTCATTCTGCTGCTGCATACTCAAACACTGGCAAAATTATTGTGAAATATGCCTTTTCCTTCACATCACAGCTAACTCCTTTCAGCACCCCTACTAACATTTCAATACCTTTCTCCACTATGCAGTTTTATTCACTCTTGTCCATCCCACATATGAATACTCCTTTCTGCTCATCTCTTCCTTGTAAATTACTATATCTTAGCTATGCATACACTCTGCCCCCACAGTCTATCTATGCCTGCCTGCAGGTTGTTCTCGTTGATTGATTCTGTGTAGGCCACAACATACGATCGTCTGCAAATAATTTTATCTTGTCCCTTATCCTACATCATTAACCATTATAGAAAAAAATTGCATATGTGTATGTATATATATATATATATATATATATATATATATATATATATATATATATATATATATATATATATATATATATATATATATATATATATATATAGACACATACACATCAGGACACCTAAATATGCTAAATTCTTTTTTAACTATGTTCTTACATACATTTGATATACATTCAAGGAACAGGAAGACTATTTCAAGAAATAATGTGTACGTGACATATTTTGCGGATCAATTAAAACACATTAGACACCAGGTGAATAAAATAATAACTCTTGCAGGAATAAATAAAACACAGTAATATATTTGAGAATTTCAACTGCAAATAAATGACACCAGTCAAATGTCCCAGGAGTTGTGTAGACAGTTGATAATGGCAGTGTCCTAAAAAAATGGAACAACTGTTGATATTGATATCAATATCAATTGATATCTATATGAAAAGACGAAAGACAAAGATTGTTAGGTTTACGAGAAAGAAGGTTAGGAGTACGGAGATAGAGAAAGCTTCAAAATACAATTACATAGGAATTATGTTGCAGGACAACTTGAGGTGAATAAAGCAGTTAGAGAGAGTGGTGTCTAAAGAGGGAGAAAGGCTCTAAGTATGCTGGGAAAAATGTTGAAGGATGTTAGTAGCAGATTAAAGGAAAATGTGTATATTATGTCATCGTACCGGGCCCCTGGCCAGGTACGGTTGTTAGCCCCGATCTCGACAGCGTTCACCTCCGAGTGCTCCCCGACCATCCTGTACCGCCGTGTGTTGTAGTGACCCCGCACCCCGACTTAACCTCGAAGGCACTGGGCCTACAAAGTAGTGGCTGTGTTTGTTTTGCTTTTGTGTGCGGTCGCCACCTGTGTTAGTGTAACTGAAAACGTAAAGAGTAAACTTCAGGGTTTGTTTATATTACTTTAGGGTTATGTTGCCGTGTTGACGCCTCGGGTTAACTAGGTTAAGATTACGAAAACTTTTCCGAGAACAGAAAAAAAAACTACGGAAACAGATGCGGGGATCAAGTTTGGTTAATTAGGGGCAGTGGTTAATACTATTTCTAGAATATAATGAGGTGTTAATTGGTTATGAGTGTTAATAATGGTACCTTGCTTGGTTGGTGTCCGCTGGTCCCGGTTGCCGCCTTTTGTCTAGAAGTTGAGCTTGAACAAAGGAAGAGGGAGGACGCGAGGAGGAAGAGAAAAAGTTGCGTGATTAGTTCAGCTGATGAGGAGTAGTTTGTGTGTCCGATTTTGTTTGTGTTTCGCTTCGCCCTGTTACACCGGGTCGCCGGAGTAACTTTAAAGGTTTACATGTACTGTATCTCACCACTTGCCTGCCAAGCCTCAGCTTCACTCGACGGCATAACTCTAGAGTGCGTGACTACAGGGTTACGGGAATAGTGTGTACGCGATCTGTGTGTGCAATAAAGTAGATTTACGACCCAGTTCTCCTGTACATGGTGTAGGGACTGACCATAGTACGGTCCTAGGGTGTGGGCAGTGGGCGGCCGCCCCAGAAGTGCTACCCAGCAGTCTTATTTGCTCCCTCCCTGACACCCTGACCAATTCCGTACACGGATTTGTAGTTCGCCGATTAAGTGAAGTTTTGCCAGCCGAGCCGAGCACGGCCCTGAGTAAGAGTCCCGCCCTGGCCGGGTAATAGCCAGGTGGCACCCTGAAGAACAATCCACCGACAAAACTGTACTCGCCCGTCGTATACCTGCAGAATATTGTCACCAATCACTTCCGCTTCGTCCGGACGGCGACAATTACTATGGTATGGCCAATGTTACAGTACTGCTGCAGCAGAGAGGGACCCATGTGTGGAAATGTATAGGGTACTTAGACGGGCAGCAAAGTGGGTGAGAAATAAATGGAGAAGGCATGGGTAGGCTGGCAAGCACAAAGGGAACTTTCTGCCCTCAGTTAGGTTGCAGGAATTGGGACGGAATTAATTGCACAAGAGTGGAAAAGCTGGTCAGGATGGTGAATAACTAGGGTGGCTGGTGTTAGTTAGGGTATTAACTGAGGCAGAGTATAGAGGAAAAGGGAATAATTATGAGAAGATTCCGATGATTAGCAGAACACAGCGTGTACGCAGCCTATTCTTAGAAGGTATGTGAGAGTGGGAAATTAACTTCAGTTGAGCTGGTAATGGTGACAGTGATTGTAAAATAAATAAGAGGTTTGGTAGGTGATTGTGGTGGTTATATCAGTTGCCCAATTGCAAGTGAGATATATTGTTATTTTTACATTTTTACTTCAAATTATATAAGAAAAACTGTGTGGAAGTACGTGTTTGGGTGTTGGGGAGGAGGATTTGGGATTCTTAAAATTATTTTATTCTAATTATCAGCTTCATTGTATGTATGTGCATTATACTTTGGTTGTATCAATATGTACTGAACTTTTACTCAATTTATTAAATCAAGCTACAAAATTTTAGTAAATTTAATTTTAGTTTAAATTTTATGGTATGACTTATAATTAGTTACAGTGAATACTTAATAATAATAGTAAAAAAATTAAAATAAATGCACTTACTTTATTATGGTTATCCACTCAGTGCCAGTTTCCACATCACCTTAGAGATCTACCGCATAGCGGTACATATCTGGAGGTACAGCACGCAATGCGTTACTCTTTTTTACATGGAGAGTTCCCCAGGAGGCATATGTATACCATGTCACTAGTAAGCAAATAATGATGAATTTTACGAACAACTTCACAAGATGTTTGTACAATTCAACATTACTTGTTTACGTGAAAACAAGAGCACTGTTCAGTGGAAATTTCACTGGATGAAGATGTTCCTCACATCAGCTCCACGATTATTGCAAGGTGCAGCATTCTCCACAGGAACAGGAGGCATGAACTGAACCTCGTCAACTGGAGGAGGTAGTAGAGGCTCTCCACGAGCAACTGCAATGTTGTGCAACACAGCACATGCAGCGATGACCCTGGTGGTTGTGTGGAGGCTTGTTCGTAGTCGATGATCCAAGCATGAAAACCGTCGCTTCCACACCCCGAACAGCCTTTCCACGGTGTTCCTGGTCCGCTTATGTGCTGCATTGTAGCAGTTTTCTGCAGCAGTTATAGGGGCCAGCAATGGAGTGAAGAGAAATGGCAACTGAGGGTAGCCATTATCACCAGCAGTATTCCAGGTAGAGCATGATTTTCAAAACGAGTCATCACTCTGCTATTATTGAAAATCCTGGAGTCGTGAGAACTGCCTGGCCACCTAGTCACAATGTCCAGGATCTGTAGGTTTGGACCTGCAACAACCTAAAAATTCAACAGACCAATGTTACTGAACAACAACAGTGAATGTGCTGACAGGTACATTTACGAACATACCAACAAATATACCTGAACATTCAGAGATGTATATCCTTTCCTATTCCGGTAGAGCTCAGCAAATTCACCGCCTGGGATCCTAATGCCAACGTGGGTGCAATCAATGCACCCAGTTACACCAGGAAACCCACCAGTCACATAGAACTGCCGGTAATTTTCTTGCAGTTGCTGTTGTTCAGGAAAATGCACAAACTGCAAGAGGTGCCCAGCTAATTCGTAGGATACCACCTGTTGATGAAAGGCAGTACTTGTAGAAGATTCCTCAACTTTTTATCTGTTAGTTCTATATTAAACAGCATAATATATTTTATCATTTTTACTTTTACAATCCTGCTCACCGTCACCTGGTTTACGCTACATAGCTCACCACAAACATTCTGCAACAAAGCAAATTTGGAATACAGTATTATACAAACCTATGAACACCTGACATGTCATAAAAACACTGTAACCAATTCATATGTTGTAAATATTAAGAACAGCTATTCATTGTGTAACTGCCAATGTATTTATTTTGGAGGTATAGTTTATTGATAAAAATATTTCTATACACTTATTTGGAGTAACTTTGTTCCACCACACTTCTTCAATTTCAAATGAAGTATCAAAGATTTTAAGAATGTGATTGTGTTCTATACAAATAACTTTATTAATTTTGAAGTTTGCATAGTGGTTGAATGCCACAAAAATTATATAAAAGAAAATGCCTGGTTCAATGTTACTGTAAAATGGTACAAAGTTACCCCAAATGACTGTACATGTTAGACGTAGTCCTACATAAAGAAAATGTAGAGTTTTCTAACTTTGAAATTTACCATTTTTCATTAGGTTAGATTACATTGGTTATGTTAGGTTACTTTGGGTTAGATTTAGTTATTTTATCAATAAGGTTTCCCTTTTTGTTACATCAGGTAAGGTTAGGTTACCAAACCTTACTTAAGGTGACGTCACCAAACATTACTTGATCCAACGAAAAATGGAAAACTTAAATTAAAATAACTTTAACTAACCATAACTCACTTAAACTAATTAAAAATAACCTTAACTAAAATTTCCTTTACGCATATAGACTTCTAACGTCTATAGAAACATTTTTCAACGGTAAACTATAAGTCCAAAATCAATAGTTTGCTCGGTACACAACTCTTAATATTTATATAATTTATGCATCTAATGAATTCAGAGAGGAAAAATGGCAGAGGCAGTGTCCAAATACGATAGGCTACATCAGGAGTGCTGCAGGGAAATGTGATGGGACGTCTGCTAGTCACTATAATGGTGAATGGCATACAATTATGAAATGCAGGTAAAATAAGACTGTTTGCAGATGACTGTGTACTACAGTATATACAGAAGCAGACAGTGGAATCAACTTGCATGAGGATATTGATAGGTTGTGGTCTTGGACAGAGGAGAATATAATGAAGATTAATGTGTGTAAATCCAAGTTGGCGAGGTTAACTAGGAAGAGAGTGGTGAGTAGAGAGGTATACAGATGGGATGGGCAGGTGGGAGGTGGACAATGGTTAAAAAGCCATTAGAACTGCTCGGGAGGGTGTTTAAGGTGAAGTGAGGTAAAAGGCATACTGTACAATGGTTCACCCAATATTGGAATATGTTGCAGCGGAGTGGGATCCGACAGAGAAGGTACAGGTGCAAGAGCTGGAGGTAAAGAGAAGGGCAGCGAGATGGGTGATGAATGAATGGAAAAGGCACGGTCAGACTGGTGAGGAGGAAAGGAACTTTAGACCTAGCATGACGATGAAGGAATTGGGATGGAGACTGTTGAGAGAAAGAAGGAGAATCGAAAGACTGGTCAGGTTATATTAGGTGATGAATGGAGAGGGGGATGGTGCAGTTTGGCCTGCATGTGAAATAAGAGAACTTTTTAGCATAAAGAAAACAACAGTGAGATGATTCAGAGGGTGTAGAGAATAACGGATACAGGAAGATGGGCAATGCTGGTGAGGACAGTGAGGGAGTGGAATGCACTGTGGGAGGAATTAGCAGCTGTGAAGGGGGGTTGGAAGGTATCAAAACTATATACATATATGTCTTCCATCATCATAAGGTGCTAATTACTTAAATTTGTGGTTAATATTTTAATGAGAATTGATGATTCAAATTACATCGCACATGTACGATTAAATGCCCTTAAATGTTAAAAAATACTGACATTAATTTAAACAATGCAAAGTACAAAACTATACATTAAATTTTTTATTAATTTCCTAACGATAACAGAACTTAGGGCTTAGTACCATCTTGTTTCTTGGCAACTATTTAAGATGGTAACCAAATACAACTGTTACCTTAGCTTGTTTGGTACGTACATGGAAACTATTGCTCCCATAAAATCGCAACGCGATTACAACCTTCATGAGAGGTGGCACAGGCAATCCTCTCCTATCTCTGTTGTCGGCAGCAACAAGAGGTACAATTGTTCCCAGCACGGTCTCCTTCGTGAAACGAAAACGTTTCACAAACTCCACGTCCGAAAAAAATTCGCATGGATTGATTTAATATGTTGTTGACTGCAGCAATTTAAACATATTTCATGTTGACGAGGGTACGAATGTTCTCTAGTGATACATTAATCAGGTGTAGTTGTAACGAACTCGACAAACAAATACCACAACGTTCAATATCACAAAATATTTCTCACGATTCTCGTATAACCTACATTACAACATGCATCAGCTGACAATGTTTTGACTAAATATAAAATGGCCGACCAATTTCAAATAGGACCGTTCAAACTTCAGACAATCGTGTAGGCGCTGGGAACTAGCTAATCAGTATATCACAAAATCCATACAACCATCAGTCCTTAACATACAATAACTTTAAAATTTCCCACCACACCCTAGTTCGTCCCTCGGCCGCTAGGTGTGCTAGTTACCAACCATCGCTTAAGCCGGCCTCACAAGATGCCTAAATTCCTGTTACCTTCTGCTATACCCATGGGCATAAAAATATTTATGGCAGATTCTGAGTTGTGGGTATAGCAGAAAATGGTGCGTGGCTCCTCGCTCATATTCACATGGTACCCAGAGTGATAACAGAAATCGCATAACACCACCGCCACATTTTTTAATGGTCGTTTTGTTCATTCCAACATGGATCGGCGCGGAAAACTACGGAGAAAAAAATTATGTGCTACAGCAGTTTTCGCTACTCAAGCACGGATATTTTAATTTTCTATTAGCATTTCCACGTGCTCTACATACCAATTCGACGCCATGTTGAACTGTTGTAAAATAAGACTTGACCACATGACACACACTGTGCCTATGATTGGCCAGAGAGAATTCTGGGTAATATGAACTCCCGAAAAATAGGACATGTTCTATTACGTTTTTGGGTAACGTTTCGGGTACAAAATCTGCCATGCCCAGAACCAAACCCCTTGTGGAAGTGCTGGAACTGCACTCAGACGGAAGCAGAAATGCTACCAGAAAATGGGCATAGAAACTGATATGAAATTGGGCATCGTGTGAGGCCGGCTTTAAGCCCGTGTGCCACGATGGAAGTTTCTTCCGTGGAAGCTGCTGTGGCAGGTGCTGTGGAAGGTTCTGTGGAAGGTATGGCAGAATGCTGGCCGTTTTCGTGGAGGATTTCATTTTTGGCCTGGTGCTATTTTCTGTGGAAGGAGTGCTACAAGTTGGAAATTTTAGCCAATCAGAGGGTTGTGGTTGTCATTTGTCGGCATCATGCTGCAGGATGTGAAATATGCCTCCAATGTCTATTTTCGTTTCTGTCAAGTGTCAATTTGAAATTTCACCATATGGTCGGCCGAAGTTGTAAAAGTATTATGCGATAATTATGAAAAACATATATTATGTCGTTAAAGAAGTGTGTCCAGAAACTGCAAGTGCAGAAGTGAAAACGATACTTGTTTTGATGATGACGCATTTTGTTTGCGAGAACAATCTTTTTAACGACTCGTGTAAAATTCATTTCTGTTGCTCGATGTAAATTCATTTATTTATTATGACGTGTAACATAATATTAGCAAAAAACTACAAGAAGCAAACAATATTTTCAGGCATCATGCACGCAATTAAAAGTTCGATTAAATACATTCCGCGTCTGTGCGAGACACTGATGGTTTTAATTTGTAAACACGCTTTCGAAATGTTAATCAGTACAATACATTCATGTAGGTGATGTTCGTGAGCATTGTATATGATTTCATATTATCTCCTTAATCGTTTGCTGCATATTTTGATGGTGTCGGAGGTTTGCAAGGTCTATAATGTAGTGTATCGGTCTGTTTTTAATGTTGTACAATTCTGCCTAATCGTTAACCTACTTTTCCTGTGAAAAAATAATCCTAATATCACAAGTCGTCTTTTTGTATACCTTAAATTAAAATGTTACTGCCAACTCAATG